>JZKD02S0624920.1:0-15775 GCA_000966675.3 Picea glauca | reverse complement strand
CCAACATGGGGACCCCCAAGCCTAGGCTTTCCAGCGTCGAATTCCATCCACAGTGCGTCATAAACGCACCGACGGACGCATGAGAAAGCACTTGCAGCTGTGGACACCATGGAACAATTAGTCCTTGATCGGAGGTTTCGTTCAGAAAGCCGTCCGGCAAGTTATCTTTACTGTTCATCTCCCCTTCGGATGAAGGTGGACGAATAACCCATATAAAGGAATACCCACTCGCCTTCAGCCCAAGAGCTATCTCTTGAGTTTGTTCTATCGAAAGAACCGCCATGCTTCCGAAAGAAACATATACGACACTTGCGGGTTCCTTCGTATTCAGCCAATCCATGCAGTTTGTGGTTTTCCACAAGTTTGCTGCGGAGTCTGTGTCTTCGGGATTGCGTCCATCCAAGAATGCCGACGGTATGAGAGGGCCGACAGTGCGAATCGGAGCTATCGATTTCATTGAGTTTATTTCTTCGAATTCGAGTTCTTCAAAAGAATTTCCTAGTGTCCACGTTGCCTCTGAAATTGTCTTAAACTGATCCAACATGAGTAGTTTCCATCCGTAGGGATCTGAAGGTTGCAGAAAGGATGGCAAGTCCGAGACTTTCAGCCGCGGCAATCCGGGTATTTCTAGCACGCTCGTCGTTTGTTCTGCTTCGTTCTCACAGTTTGCTGAAGACAAGAAAAACATTAAATAAGCTTGGGATTGACATCGAAGAAAATAAAAGTTATGGACATGATGCAACTCTGGTTATTGAAAACATACCCAATCCCCTTCTGAAATGGTAGCAGATGGAGTAAACTGCACATGATTGCGTCCAGAAGAAAGCAAGGGGAATATTAAACTTCTTTGCAACATCCGGGATCCAGTGAAATACGGAGTCGTAAACGATGCAATCTATATTGTTGTTCCGAGCATTCAGCCTCTCTATAAGATTTGCTAATGTGACTCCCCCGACCTTGCGCAACATGTCGAAGAGCATTGCCACGTCCTTCGAGCGGTCGAAATCGGGAGGAAGTCCATCTGAGATTGTTTCAAACTCAACTTCCACGGAGGTCCCCGCGGACACCTTATCCTGCGCCTGTAACATGCGCTCACGGGCGGCTTCGGTCGTCACAAACGTGACCTTCGTTCGTTTAGAGACGAGCCGCTTAGCAAACTGCAGCATTGGATTGATATGGCCCTGCGCTGGAACAGACACCACCAGAACGTGAGGCATACTCATGTCGTCTAGCACCTCCAAGGACACCATGTTGCCTGGCTCCGGCGAAGAATAATTTAGACAATCTTCTTTTATTACAAATTTGCGTTCCTGCAGGCGACTGTGTTCTCTGTCAATGTAAGGCCGGAGTTGTTCTTATAGCATCAGGAAATTCATAGTTTCTCTCTTATTGGTTAGAAATTGTTTATTAATTTTGTTCCCGGTTAGAGTGAATTTTATCGTAAGGAGTTTTATTTGATTTAAAAATAAAAGTCGACCTATCCGGAAAAATGAGTGAAAACAATCTTACGTACGTAATTGCAGGTAGCAAAACAAGCAGATGCACGCGAGTTCTGTCACACATGTGCCTGCACCCATGTTATGTTTGGGGGAGGTTACATGTCAGCACCCATGTTATGTTTGGGGGACAGTGTCCATGGCATCGCCGATTTTCAACGTCATAAAAGGAATTTAATATTTTCCATGCAGCCCCACTAAAATGTCAACTAGAAAAGGACAAGAAAATCTCCGAGGAATGTGCACTAATTCAATAGACTAGAATGTGCACTAATTCATGCAAAGATTCCTTTTTTTGAGATAATAGAGTTCGTTGTTTTTATGTCAATAAAAAATTGAATTTTGGAATTTTGGTTATATCCAAAATTTTCACCTCTTCTTTATTAATTAATGTTGGTGGAGAAACACTCTTTCATTATAGCCCTATATTCAAATATATTAGGTAGTTGATTATGAGCATGAATAATGGAAGCAACAATATAGTTGACTAAAGTGACCAATGAAAGATGAGATAGTGTTTTATTGTTCCTAAGCTCACCAATTAAGTAAATCTGAGTTCATCTAAACAATGATTAATTTTTGTTTATTGATCATGTGAAGGGTTAGGGTCTCAGTTTGAATCAAATTTTTGCTAGATAGTAGTGGAATAAAAACTGCATTTAAACAATAACAATTTTTTTTACAAATTATGGAAATTTGTATAATTTTAAAAAATTATATAAATGATATTTGGAATAAAACCTACCTCAAAATGAGATGTCCTCTAAAGTGACAAATATGCCAACCTCCCTTATGCTAGTCTTCTTCGAGTTTGGGGAAAAGCAACAATAAAACACTCTGGTGGTTGGAGAAAATGAAGAGAAGAATGTTTTATATGTTGAGGAAAACAATGGCGAAAAGGAGTAATGTTTTTTTTTTTTTTTTTTACACATAAACGCTCACTCATTTTTAATGCATGCATATTTTTTCATAAATAAAACCAATGTGGAACCAACCATTCATGAGGCAATTGCTTGCATGGAGTTTAAACAAAGGACAAAGATATTTAAATAGGAATTTGTGAACATTCTCTTAGTGTGTGCATGTTTTTGAAATTCATAATGAGTGTATGTTCCTATTGTAATGAAATGAAGAACCAACTTCATGCCCCTACTTGTCCACTACCAACAAATTGGAACTATTGTTTATTGTAAAAAGGCCTTCAGAGCCTCATTGTAATAATCTTCTAGCGAATGAGCGCAGTCTTCACATCTCTTCTCGAAGATAAGCCGTCACCATTCCAGCAATCTTGTTTCCACTACATTTTACAGTTTCATCTTATTTACTTATTGAATAGAAAACAAGTTTTATTGTATCTCTGTTATTTTGTGTTAAGCACCTGTTAATAATCTGTAGTCATTTCGTTTTGCTCATAAAATTTGAATCAGTGGTATCAGAGCGGTCTTCTCTGTGTCGTCTTAATGCATGTCCCCAATGAGGTCGAAGTACAAAGAGTTGGGTCTCGAGATTGTTTCTCTTGGGGACAAAAGCTCTCGCACGCCCAAGCGACCTCTCATGGCAGGAGAAAAGAAAGATAACAAGACAGGAGATCCTTTCAAACTTTTGATTGAGGAATCCCTCACGCAACAAAGGAACGAGATGATGGATAGTTGCACGCAAATCCTTCGGTGGCTACCAACAAGCGACGCATCTTCTTCGAGCGGAGGCCCCGCCCCCTTCAAGGTACAAATAAACTTTGATATTCCTATATTTGAAGTTCAGATAGACACAGATGTTGTAGACAAGTGGTTGAATCTATTAGAAGGGTATTTTTTGTCCATAACTTTTCAAATAGAGAAAATATTACTTTTGCACTCCTCAAAGTCGTTCCCCATGTCAAAGATTGGTGGAAAACTTTCTGTGAGCAAAAGGAAACAGAGGAAACCTCATTATTTACAGTCATGGCCACCTGGGAATCCTTCAGGGATGTTATTAAGGAACAATACTACCCTGTCGGAAGTTATAATGACTTGTATACAAAAAGGATCACACTATGGAAAGAAAGAGACCAAGCAGTGCCAGATTTCACAAATATCTTCCATACCTTGCCCATCAAGCTGGGTATCAAAGATTCAGAGCAAAATTTGGTGCTAAAGTATTGCAGCGCTTTGCATAGATACATCCAGACTGAAATCGAATTTCTAGACATATCATCCTTTGGCCTGGCCTACCGATATGTCGTCAAAATCGAGCAGAATCTCAAACAAAAGATGCGACAATTTGGGCCTGGGAAACCCTCACAACAAAAGCCAGGAAAGGGCGACCCCAACCCACAGAACAAAGGACAGAGAAAAGATGGACAGTATCAGGACAACCAGTCCAAGCCGCAAGCAAAGAAGGACACCAGAAATACAAGGAAAGATATCGGGAAGCGGTGCAACTTCCATAGGAGCCCTTGGCATAACACTGTTGATTGTCGCTCAAATCATTCATTGGTGGCCGAAGTGAAATCCTCTGAATTAAATGCAGGTCCTGACTCTGAGCCAGAACCAGAAAGGGGAAGATGAATCATTGACGCAGGACCCAGTGCCACCGTTGCTACCACCAATCTCTAGCCTGGTGAACCAAATGAGCCAGAAAAAGGAGAACGCCTCTTCCATTCACAGATGTGGGTAAAAGGCACCCCGCTGCACTTCATCGTTGATAGCGGTAGCCAGAAGAACCTCATCTCAGCAGTGGTCGTCAAGCGGTTGGCCATGCCATCAACGCCGCACCCACAACCCTACACCATTGGATGGCTCCACCAAGGAAGTGATCTCTGCATCAGCCAACAGTGTCGATTGTCATACAACATCAAGCCCTTCAAATACGAGGTATTGTGTGATGTTGCTCCTCTCAAAGTTTGTGATGTTCTTTTGGGCGAACCTTATTTATGGAAACATCATGTTGTATATGAGTCTACGCCTCGTAGTGTTATTATTACTTTGAACAAGAAATTTTACAGGATGCCCGAGGCAATCCCACCTAGTGTTATTTCCTTGATCTCTGCTAAGAAATTCAGGAAGGTCATCTCTTAGACGGGGAAGTTTGTCTTCTTCGTGATTCTCTCTCAGAATAAGCAAAATATCACAGCCACATCCAGGGTCTCTGCGGCCAACCTCTCCACACAGCAGAAACAAGTAGATAAGGTCGTGGAAGAATACTCAGATATCTTCTCCTCACCTACCAGGGCACCTTTGCACCGCCAGGTCAAGCACCCCATTAATCTAACCCCCGACGCATTGTTGCCCAATGGTCCAGTCTATCATCGCTCTCTGTTAAAGAATGAGGAGATCAAGTGACAGATCCAAGAACTACTCTACAAGGGGCACATCCATCCCAGCTCATCACCTTGCAAGAGCACAATCATTATGGTACCAAAGAAAGATGGATCTTGACGAATCTGCATTGATTACCGGGCTCTGAATAAAATCACATTCAGAAACCAGTACCCAATTCTCTGAATCGACGACCTCCTTGATCAAATCGTGTGGGCCAAATACTTCAGTAAGATTGATCTAAAGTTTGGCTACCACCAGGTCCCTATAGAACAAACAGATCTATGGAAAACCACCTTCAAGTCAAAGGAAGGCCTTTTTGAATGGTTGTTCATACCCTTTGGTTTGACAAATGCTCCAACCACTTTCATGACGATGATGTAAAATATCCAGCGACCATTCACCAATTCTTTTGTAGTGGGGTATCTGGATGACATTCTAATTTACAACAAGACTTGGGCCGAACACTTGCATCATATTCAACAGGTTTTGCACACCCTGCGGAAGCATAAGCTATATGCCAACTTGGAAAAATGCTCCTTCAGCATGGACAGGGTGCATTACCTAGGCTACATCATTGATAAGCATGATGTACATGTGGATGCGGCCAAGCTCCAAGTCATCCGTGACTATCTAGACCCAACCACACTCACCGAGCTTCATAGCTTCTTGGGGCTTGCCCATTTCTACTGTAGGTTCCTATTGGGATTCGCCCATCTTGCATGGGCCCTCAACCAAATAACCAAGGGTGGTGGTAATGCAAAATTTTCATGGGGTCGGTCCCAAAAACAAGCATTTAATGATTTGAAGCAACACTTGTGCTCAACCCCAGTACTTTCACTACTACACCTGAAGCAACCCTTTGAGATAAAGACAAATGCTTCAGACTATGCGATGGGCATCATTCTCACTCAGCACGACCACCCTGTGGCCTATCATAGTGAGAAACTATCAGATGTTGTTCGTAAGTACCCTACTTATGACAAAGAAATGTAATCCATTGCGAAAGTCCGCCACCAGTGGAGACATTACATTCTTGGGAAGGAGACATTCATCTACACTAATCATAAGCCACTGCAGTTCATGCAAACACAAGGAAAATTGTAGAATGATCGCCATCAAAAGTGGTCCACATACTTGCAGCAATTCCACCTCAACATCAAGTATAAAACATGAAGCACCAATTGCGTCGTTGATGCCTCAGTAGACCGCAAGTTGCAGCACTCACCTCGGTGCTAGACTCTTACGACCATGAGACGTCTAGATGGCTCCAACTCTATGAGACAGACCCAGACGTCGCCACCACCTACCAAATGTTGGGTGAAAATGCAGTTGTCTATAATTTCCATCTTCAATATGGGTTGTTGTGTCGTCTGGGCCATATCTGTGTTCCATCAAGCGAGTGAGCAAAGATGATCTCGGAAACCCACTAAAATCGGGTGCTAGAACACTTTGATGTCAAAAAGACATTGGCGATGCTACAGAAACATTTCTATTGGTCGAAACTTTGACAGGAGGTCAGAAAGTATGTCAGGTCCTACACTGCCTATGATATTTCCAAACCGACCACTAAGAAACAGGGCATGTACACCCCTCTTCCTACTCCTGACAAGTCATGGGAATCCATCTCAAGGGACTACATGTCGGGCCTCCCGTCCACCAAGTGGGAAAATGACTATGTTTTTGTGGTTGATGATCTCTTTTCTAAGATGGTGATTTTGGTTTCCTGCAAGAAGAACATCACAACAAAGGCCACTACCAAGTTCTTCTTTGAACGATTCTGGGTACATTTTGGAATCCCAAAAACCATTGTCCCATATTGGGATAGTCGATTTCTCAGCACATTCTGGTCGAGCCTCTAGTCACTGTTGGACACCAAGCTCAACAAATCCACAACCTTCCACCCCCATACAGATGGCCAAACCAAGGTTGTAAATTAAATGATTGTGCATATCCTTCGCATGTATAATTCAAAGCACCCTCGCACATGGGATGAGAGACTTACCTATGTCCAACATAGCTACAACCGAGCCCTGCATAGCTCAACCGACCACAACCCTTTTTCAGGTGGGTTTTGGATTCCAACCATTGGGTCCCATAGATGTTTCACTTCTCCTTGCGATCACCTCGACTGACTCATCTCCTGCTCCAACTGAATCTGAAAAATCCACCCGACTCATTGAGCGGATCCAACAGATACGCCAACAGGTTCAGGATATCCTACAAAAGTCTAATGACAAGTACAAGCAATGCCATGATCAACATCGGGTGTCACATAAGTTTCAGGTGGGCGACAAAGTTTGGTTGCACTTGCAGAAAGAACGCCTTACAGGACCCCATCGGAAGCTTCACCCACTCCATTATGGGTCGTACACCATCACCAAGGTTGTGGGGGATAATTATTTTGAGCTCAACATTCCTCCTTTCCTTGGCCTGCACCCAGTGTTCAACATGGATCTCCTTCACCCTTATTTCCCACCATTATTGGACACTTCAGACAGAGTAGAAATGTTGACACCAACAGAGTTCAACCTCGACTAAATACAACATGAATCCAGTGATCATATTGTGGAAACAAATATCAAGGGAAATCGACAACAAAGGATCCAACTTTATCGAGTCGTCAAAGCAGGGCAGCTCCTGCACCAAGGCAAGTGGCTCACTCGGGGCCAAATTTAGTGGAAATTTCCTCATCTGATGGTGGAACTCAATGAAATGGAGACCATTGTTTCCTAAGGAGGGAGGATTGATCCAGGTGGATATCGGTGGCCACCCACCTTTCCCAACTGGCTCAAAACAGTTTTCTGGCAATTTTGGCAATTTACTATTTTTAGCAATTTTAACTTCCGGGGCCATTTTAAGGGCCTAAATGAAGGATTTTTGGGATAGAGATTCTCAATGATACCTAAATGCATGATTGATCCCCCAAAATGAATCTCCTCAAAGATACCTTTCAAACGAAATATCGTACGCCTAAAACAGAGATCGTATGCAAAAGTTACGACCCCGAGAAGTTGATGTACTAACTTACCCAGATGAGGCCCACATGACTTTTAGCGCTTCATATCCTAGGGTTAAGTTTTTGGATGTCTAGGGTTTTTGGAATTCCTTTTTATTGTAAAAAGTACTTCAGAGCCTCATTTCAATAATCTTCTAGCGAATGAGCACATCCGTCACATCTCTTCTCAAAGATAAGCCACCACCATTCTAGCAAGCTTGTTTCCACTGCATTTTACAGTTTCAACTTATTTACTTATTAAATAGAAAACCAGATTTATTGTATCTCTGTTATTTTGTGTTAAGCACCTGTTAATAATCTATAATCATTTATTTATTCTCATAAAAAGCGGTCTGCTCCTTGTCATCTTAATGCATGTCCCCAATGAGGTTGGAGTAGAAAGAGTTGGGTCTCAAGCTTGTTTATCTTGAGGAAAAAATCTCTCACATGCCCAAGAGACCTCTCATGGAAGGAGAAAAGAAATATCATTTCAAACTGTTTCTTGAGGAAGCCCTCACTCAACAAAAGAACAAGATGATGGATAATTTCGCGCAAATCCTTCGACGACTACCAACAGGCGACACATCTTCTTCGAGCGGAGGCACCGCCCCCTTCAAGGTACAAATAAACTTTGATATTCCTATATTTGAAGGTTAGATAGACGCAAATGTTGTAGACAAGTGGTTGAATCTACTAGAAGGGTATTTTTATGTCCATAAATTTTCGAATAGAGAAAATATTACTTTTGCGTTCCTCAAAGTCGTTCCCCATGTCAAAGATTGGTGGGAAACTTTCTGTGAGAAAAAGGAAACAGAGGAACCCTCATTATTTACAGTCAAGGCCACCTAGGAATCCTTCAGGGATGCTATTAAGGAACAATACTACCATGTCAGAAGTTATTACGACTTGTATACCAAATGGACCACAATGCGACAAGAAAGAGACCAAGTAGTGCCAGATTTCACAAATATCTTCCATACCTTGCACACCAAACTGTGTATCAAAGATTCAAAGAAACATATGGTGCTCGAGTATCACGACGCTCTGCATAGATACATCTAGACCGAAATGGAATTTATGGACATCTCATCCTTGGGCACGACCTACCGATATGCCATTAAAATCGAGCAGAAGCTCACACAAAAAATGTGACAATTTGGGCTTGGGAACCCCTCACAACAAAATCCAATAAAGGGTGGCCCCAACCCATAGAACAAAGAACAGAGAAAAGATGGAAATTATCAGAACAACCAATCCAAGCTGCAAGAAAAGAAGGACATCAGAAAGACAAAGAAAGATATCGGGAAATGGTGCGACTTCCATAAGAGCCCTTGGCATAACATTGTTGATTGTCGCTCAAAGAAGTCGTTGGTGGCCGAAGTGAAATCCTATGAATTATATGTGGGTTCTGACTCTGAGCAAGAACCAAAAAGGGGAAGACAGATCATTGATGTGGAACCCAATGCCACCATTTCTACCACGAAGCTCCAGCCTGGTGAACCACATGAGCAAGAAGAAGGAGAACGCCTCTTCCATTCACAGATGTGGGTAAAAGGCACCCCGCTACACTTCATCATTGATAGCGATAGCCAGAAGAATCTCATCTCATCATAGGTCATCAAATACTTCAGTAAGATTGATCTAAAGTCTGGCTACCACTAGGTCCCGATAGAACAAACAGATGTATGGAAAACCGCCTTCAAGTCAAAGGAAGGCCTTTTTGAATGGTTGGTCATGCCCTTTGGTTTGAAAAATGCTCTAGCCACTTTCATGAGGATGATGGACGATATCCTACGAACATTCACTAATAGTTTTGTAGTGGTGTATCTGGATTAAATTCTCATTTACAAAAAGACTTGAGTTGAACACTTTCAGCATATTCAGTAGGTTCTGCACACCTTGCAACAACAAAAGATATATGCCAACTTGGAAAAATGCTCCTTCGGCATGGAGAAGGTCCATTACCTGGGCTACATCATTGATCAGCATGGCGTACATGTGGATCTAGCCAAGATACAAGTCATCCGTGACTGGCCAACCCCAACCACACTCAATGACCTTCAGAGCTTCTTGGGCCTTGTCAATTTCTACTGCAGGTTCGTGTTGGGATTCTCCCATATTGCCTGGGCCCTGAGCCAAATAACGAGGGGTGTTGGTAAGGTGAAATTTGTGTGGGTCTGGTCCCAACAACAAGCGTTCAATGATTTGAAGCAGTGATTGTGCTTAGCTCCAATACTTTCACTACCATACCTACAACAACCCTTTGAAATCGAGACAGATGCTTCAGACTATGCGGTGGGCGTCGTTCTCACTCAGCACGGTAACCCCGTGGCCTATCGTAGTGAGACACTATCAGATGTTGTCCATAAGTGCCCTACTTACAAAAAAGAAATGTACGCCAGTGGAGACATTACATTCTTGGGAAGGAGACAGTCATCCACACTGATCATAATCCATTGTAGTTCATGCAGACACAAGGAAAATTGTAGAATGATCACCATCAAAAGTGTTTCACATACTTGCAACAATTCCACCTCAACATCAAGTATAAAACAGGAAGCACCAATTGTGTCATTGATTGCCTCAACAGACTGTCAGTTGAGGCACTCACCACGGTGCTAGACTCTTGTGGCCATGAGACCTCTAGATGGCCCCAACTCTATGAGATAGACCCAGACTTCACCACCACCTACCAAATGTTGGGTGAAAATGCAACTCTCGATAATTTCCATCTTCAGGATGGGTTGTTGTGTCATCTGGGCCATATCTGTGTTCCATCAAGCGAGCAAGCAAAGATTATCTAGGAAGCCCACTACAGTCGGGTGGTCCCCTTCCCCAAGTTTTGTTCCCTCTCCCTTATCCTCCTCCCTCGAATCCCACTCTCTCCTTCAGTTCTCCAACCGCCTTATCCCCCATTAATTCCTCAACCACCTTATCCATCCCATTAATTACTTCAACTACCAATTTTAATAATATTATAATAAAGACTCCATAAATTTATTTTAATAATTAATTAATTCAATATTTATCAACCATGATAATTAAACAGTTAATTAGGGTTGTTACACTTTGGGCTAGATGTCGATTTACTAGCCTCCATAACAAGATAGGATCAGGAAATGAACATAATAACAAGATAACATTTATCTCATCCTCTATTATAATGTTTACTTAAGACATCTGACTAACCAAAGTATTAAACTCATTTAGGTGATTTGTGACAGATCCACCTTCTTGCGTTTTTAAATTAAACAATTTCTTCATTAAAAATACCTTGTTCTATGCAGAAGATCTCTCATACAACTCTGATAGACGGTCCCAAAGTCCTTTTGTTGTCATTTGTGTTGATTCAGGCTTTATACCTCCATATCTAACTGAAATGGTCGTATCTTGGGCAAACCGAAACCTTTTCGAGTGAAATGAAAAGTGCTTCTTACTGAAATTAGCGCTCTAGACACAATGGAATAGTCCTATCAGCCCATAAATGTATGAAAATGACAAAAATTGGATATGAGGCAACTCAGTTTCACGATATCGATCTACAACAGGAGCGGGTCTTCAAACAGACTCTGATACCATGTTTGACAACACAAAGATTCCAACAAATGATGGACACCTTCAGTAACCACTCACACAACCTGATCAAATATCAACACACCGATGTTTTGATGTGGTAAAACCCCTACGAGGAAACATCCATGGCCCCAACTAACTTGACCACTTGGAACAGTTTATTAATGAAAAAGAAAAAGATTACAGAGAAATTTTACAAGAGAGTTTCTCACAATCAATCATCAGAAAATGACCCTCCATGCTCTTTAAATAAAGATCATGGACCAATCGAGTGCCAAGCCATAGATCAATGGTCATTAAGATCGAGGAGAATATGAACCATCAGACCACTCTATGTCGGGAACATATCGTGACCGTTGGATTTCCTAACTACAAATACATACTAATGCATACTAAGAAACACATGTTTACCTAACGACACATTAGACCAAGTAGATCTTAACTAATTCCTAAGTGTTTGAATATCCTAACATTCAATTTGACCCTCTAGTACATATAAGGTACCATATTTTCTTCCTCTTGCTATGACCAATGCTCCTTTTGTTACCTTTCATGCTCCTTCTCCAAATGTAACATTATATCCAAGAGCATAAAATTGCCCAGCTGAAATCAGATTTATTCTATGTTGAGGAACATGTCTCACATATTTCAGCAACCAACTTTTGTCATTATTCATCTTCAACAGAACATCTCGTTTTCCAGTGATATTGTAAGGTTCATCGTTGTCGAGACAAACCTTACCAAAATTACCTACTTAGTAATTTCTAAAACAATCTCTTGAAGACGTTGCATACGTTGCATGAAACTATGCTCATGAGTCAAGTATCCAAACATTTGTAGTAGCATCACTTGAAGATAAAATAAGAGCATCACCTTCTTCTACAGAAGTTGTATTTACCTCATTATCTTTAGATTGATTTTCAGCCTTCTTTTTGTTCTGGAAGGTCCAACAATTTTTCTTAATGTGGCCCTCCTTCCCACAATGCCAACATATGCCTTTTCTTTGTCTAGATTGGGATCTCTTAGTAGACTTCGATCTTTTCCTTTGGTTATCCTTGCCTTGTTGTTGTGTTCTCCCTCTATTGAGGGTTACTAAAGCAACACTTGATGAATTAATTTGTTTTTTCCTTCTAATATCCTCACGGAGAAGAACTCCTACAACATAAGCAAATTTTAGCACGCTCTTTGGGCTAGATGTCGAGTTACTAACAACCATAACAAGATAGGATCAAGAAATGAACATAATAACAAGATAGCATAAGATAGCATTTATCTTGTCCTCTACTATAATGTTTACTGAAGACAACTGACTAACCAAAGTATTAAACTCATTTAGGTGATTTGTGACAGATCCACCTTCTTGCATTTTTAAATTAAACAATTTCTTCATTAAAAATACCCTCTTCGATGCAGAAGGTCTCTCGTACAACTCTGATAGATGATCCCAAAGTCCTTTTTATTTCGTTTCTGTTGATACATTGAATAGAACATTACTGGATAATGAAAGAATAATCGTAGCCACACCCTTCTCATCCAGTTTATCTCCATTTTCATCTGTCATGCAGGTTGGCTTTTTAGTTTTTATTTCCATTGTAATCGAAAGGTCCTTCTGAATGAGGAGAGATTTGAGTTGCAATTTCTATATTCTAAAGTTTTGACCTCAAAAATTTTCAATTCTCCATTTGTCTCTCTCCTCCATTTCTTACAACCTTTTGTGCTAATTTTCTTGCTCAGATTTCAATAACAAACCAAATAAAAAATTACAGTATTTGCAATCAAATACTTACAATTTTATTTCAGATCTCCAATGCAGCACAAATCTACATATCCTTGCTCTTATACCCCGCAGATCTGACCATGAAGCAACATAGATATGTATCTTAATGCGGCACCGATTAAGGATCTGAACAATATAGTGGCCCAACACTCACATCTATTTCAAATCTGCTCAGCCTCCTTATTCTTCGTCAGATATTGGAATTCAAACAACTTAGATCTATTTTAGATCTGCTCAACCTCCTTATTCTCCGTCAGATCTTGGATTCCAAACAACTGAGATCTGTTTAGATCTGCTCAGCCTCCTTATGTTGGCAAGAGTCAATCCTTTGTCTCGAGGTTCCTCAATCGCCTCCACTGAATGATGGTGCTAACACTTGCCACCGAGTCTTTTATTTTGGTGCTAACACCTGCCACCGAGTCTTTTAATTTTCTTCTCTACGCTAGTTGATATACTATTTCACCATTCATCAGAAATTTAGATTAACAACAAGATTTAATGAATGCAAAACTGAATAGAAAAAGAAAAAACAAGAAATTTTAGTGGTTAGGCAATGTGCCTAGGTCCAAAGGAAAGCAAGAGAATAATTTTATATGATCACACAGTACACATTTGCATTACAAACAGTCCAATATATTGTTAAGAGTTGTAATCTCGTGGTTTAATTAGTTAACAAAAACAGTTAGTTTACAGTTACTCCCATTCATAAACGGTATAACTGTTCTTGTTATTATTTATATACTTCAATATGAAATCAAAGCCTCAGCGTTCATTCCCAATATCATTCTCCCGTTTTCTTCTTCTTTAATTATTGTTTTTATGGTATCAGAGTGTGAGGTTGGGAGCAGAGATTCCGCTGTATGCGCCCACTCCCAGATCTTGAAGAAGAACTTGTTGAACGCTGTTTGTTGTTCCCAGAACGTTGTCCGCTGCTGTCTACATGTTGGTCTGCGCCCTCTTCCAGAAGACTGTCCGCTGTCCACTGCTGTCTGCGCGCTGGTGTGCGCCCTCTCCCAGAAGGTTGTCCACTGATGTCTGCGCGCTAGTGTGCGTTCTCTCTTCCATAAGGTTGTTGCGTAAGATTTTAAATTGTTGTTTAATACCCTGCTGATTGAAAAGATGAAAAGTTGTTGCATATGATTTTAGCAAACTCATTTTTCATCAAAGTATTTGGAGTTTGGTTCTTTGATATTTGAAAAGTGATTTCATACCATTGGGTTTTTTTTTTTGGAGTTATATTTCATTGTGGCTGGTATTTTGGAATTAGAAGAATAATGTCTAGTTCTTGGTCGATTCAAGCACCAACTTTGGTTGGTCCCAATTATGATTTTTGGAGTGAGAAGGTGAAAGCCATTTTGCAAGGTCAGGGATGTTGGGATTGTGTTGAAACAGGGTTCATAGAACTTGNGCGGAATATGTAGCAGCAACAACAACAGCATGTCATGCAGTTTGGCTTAAAAGGCTCTCGATGGATTTTGGATATACGACAAAAGAACCTATTTCGATTTTTTGTGACAATAACTCTGTCGTTTCCTTGTCGAAGAATAATGTGTTTCATCAGAAAAGCAAACACATTGATACTCGATTTCACTTCATTCGTGAACTCGTCAAAAATGGTGACATTTTTCTAAAATTTTGTGGTTCGAAAGCTCAGCTAGCTGATATCTTCACTAAACCTTTGGGAAAAGATGTTTTTCAATTTCAACGTCAAAGTTTAGGCATTATTAATAATGTAATCCTCGAGATTACATTATTATTTATATACTTCAATATGAAATCAAAGCCTCAATGTTCATTCCCAATATCATTCTCCCGTTTTCTTCTTCTTTAATTATTGTTTTTATATATAATGGACTTAACCCACTATGCTAAGCTGTCCATACTTCTTTCCAAGCTAGCATTACCTACCTAGCTTTTGTTTACATTGGAATTGATTTATTTTCATTAGAACTGTAGAAAGAAACAATAATAATTGTAGAAAGGAGACAATAATAATTATTTCCAAGACTTCACATTCCAACAATCAATACATATTGCATTAGATGTGCAAATCGATTGCCCAGATAACAATAAGACAACTTTGTTACAGATCTCATAGTGTCTATAGCAGACATATAATGATAACAATGATAATATCCCTAATCTTGTTGTAACCAGTGTACTTGAATGTGATCAATACATATTGCATTGATTCCATAAACTCTTTCAATCTGAACAATGCAATTCTACGAATTTATAGTCTCACATTTGAGCATCATCAAATTGAAATCTTTATCGCGACAATGACGCTGCTTTGGCAATAATCTCCTTCACAAATTCTTCAATATTTTTGTCTGAACTTCCACCTTCCACCATTGCCTCCCTTGATAATTCCTTCCACCGCAAAGCGTTCCTTCTCAACTCGGCACCCAGTTGGCTTTCCATAACCATCCTTGTACATTTCTCCACTTCTTCCTTCCCTACAAGTCCGTTTGCTGATCGTTTATTCAATCTCAACCCCGTTTTCCATTTCCCTGCAACGTATGAGGAATTAGTCGGCTGATCTGACCACTGAGGAACCGCCAACATGGGGACCCCCAAGCCTAGGCTTTCCAGCGTCGAATTCCATCCACAGTGCGTCATAAACGCACCGACG
>JZKD02S0624876.1:0-15775 GCA_000966675.3 Picea glauca | reverse complement strand
GCTAAGTCTTGTTGAAAAAAATCATCGTCAACACTTACTTGGTCAAGTCTTGAAGTTTTCTCTTTGTGTCATCCACAAATTGTTTGACCTTTCCCTGTACATTGGCCAATTCGCCAATAATCCAGACCGCTTCTTCCTGTCTAGGTCCAAGTCTTTGTTGTAGGACCTTTTGGTGGTCCCTGAGTTTCTCTACTTTTACAAATTCCTATTGCTGCACCAAAATGGTTTTCATTCACTCGAACGGTGAGAATGTTGTTTCCTTTTCTGCTGCATCATTGGCATGTTATTGCACTGCTCTTAGTTTGGCCTCTACGACCTTTATCTCTGGGTCTCCCATGAGTTCTTCCCATACTATGGCACTTCTTTCACAAATTTGTTCGCATTCATCTTCAAATTTCTTAATCCTAGGAACTGTTAATGTTGTCGTCCTTAATCTATTCTTGTGCACCTCAGGTGGTGTGTCAAGCGTGCTCTACAGTTATAGATCTTGGATCTTCTCTATGAATCGCTTCATAACTTCCCCAATATTCAACAATTGTTCCTCCATAGTGCCCTCCATGATCCGGGGAACTTCTAGTACTAGTTTGTATAAGTGTTGGACAACGACCTAAATTTTCTATACCATGGATTATGCGTCATCCTTCTCCTTTTGGGTTTTTGTTTCCCTCTCCTCTGCGCCCTTTTTTGTCTTCAATATTTCCTCCATTTTTCCTTCAAGCTCCTTCTTTTGTTGCAGGGTTGTATCACACTGTATATGTACTTGGGTGCTTTCGTCCCATAGTATGGTTAAGTCTCGGTGTGTGGCATCACCTCGATGCTTTATCTCTTGTACCAACTATGCTTGGAGTTCCTCTACCCTTTGAATGGGTAGTCTAGAGACAACGATACTAAGGTGTCACAATGATACAATCTATTCCTGCAATTCTCCTGTGGGCAACTCGAGTGCAACTACCTCAAGTTGTATAGTGTGTTGCTCCCCTGAGGGATGTGTTAGAGTTGTTTGCGCATTGTCCTCTATTGTCCTTCGGTCAATGGATTGGTCGTCCCCTACATTTGGGTCTTTCACCACACACATTGTTTCTAAGAGTTGTTGAAGGACTCCCAACTGCTCTCGGACCTTATTTTGATGGTCTTCATTCTTTGTTGTAGCTTCTTCCCAAATTTCCTCGATGGAATCGTAGATTAGGTACCCAATACGATTAATATAATCATTGGTAAAAATACAAAATGGGGCTTGGTGTTGCACTTTAGATTTCTTTCACACCCCTCCTGTATTTTCTGGTGCCCCTCTTGTTGGTTATGGCTCCTGATCTTTTCTTTTGAGGCCCACTACAAGGGATTTCTATCGACGAGGGTGCTTGTCCATGCCATTTTTCTGATCCTCTTCCTCTTCCTCACTTTTCCCTTGGTCTTCATCCTCTTGTGAGGACCCTGGATTGTCGACTAAATTCTTCCAATCATCCTCCCAGTTATTGATGATGGAGTGCACCTATTTCATTTTCAATCGGTAAATGGTTGGTAACTTGTGTCGCGTAGGATCCTTTTTGGTTTTCACATATAGATGGTGCATGCCCACTCTAAAGTGCATGACATCCCTGTAGGCAGTGATTGCTTCCTCTGGAATGTGCCATGTATTCTCTACTACCTGTGTGATGAACTACAAGTATGAGTAAAAAGTGATGTTGGTGTCCATTTATCGTCGCTTGACTGTGGAGTGACACAAGTTGGTATATCTGGAAGCTAAAGGGTTGCAACATGAAACACACATGTGTTGGTAAAAGGCAGGCTCCTGCCACCTGACCAGTGCAATAGAATCAGTAGCCACGCATAATGAAATGATGTGCCCTTCTCCTAGGCTTCTATGCAGTCCTTTAAAAATTGGTTAATGAGAAAGGTTTCCCAGTTCATTTGAACACCCTCTTTGCATGTTTCTGTGACTGAGATGATTGTCATTGGTACCTCATCTCTGTGACATTTACGCAATAGTTTACAGGATAGAATATGTGCCATAAACCTAACCTCTTGATCACTAATTCTCTTCACATCCAGACCCTGTTTTCCTATGAATGTGTCATACTTATCTTTTATAGCCTTGGAGAGGGCTCACTCTCCCATTTTGAGGAATAGTAATGTTGGGTCTTCGCTTGCCTTGCTCAACCCTGTGATGCATGCAATTAACGTTGTATCGATTGAAACTGGGGGATCGAGCCAAAGCATTCCCCCATGGATACAACTAAGAAATACCTTGACACAGGAATTTAATTTGGTACTTCATCCAAAATGTGGAATTTCGAACAACTTGAGCATCCCAGCTTTCTCCAATCCAGACACACATTCATGTGATTCCACCCATTTTTTTACTGTACCAGGGTGAGTCTTCATGCATAAATATTGATCATTGGCCAAGTCAGGGAATTTCTGCATGTTAATGATATCGTGGTCCGTAAATTCCAAGTTGGCCACCTTGTCGAGGATGTCCTTATCTTGATTGATACCCTTTGGGACTAGTGTTATACATAATGGATATTTGGAATTTTGTGGTACTATAACGAGGGGTACATCATCATTCCATGAGGGAAAATAATCTCTATGAAATAGTTCAGGTGGTGTCGTGGCCGAAGGTTCGACCACTTCTTCTACCTCATCATCTGTTGATTTCTTTGATTGTTTACAGGCTACTGCGGATGACAGTCCTACTTTTAGTGGTTCCATTTTCTCTGTATGTTAGACTTGTGAATGAATTCTCTATGGTGGTGAGGGTCGGTGTAACTTGGATTGGGGAACTTCGCTTTATTCTCTCCTTCTTTGCATGCAACAATGGCAAAGAGTTTTATTCCCTCCCAGTGTTTTGTATGTTTGTGCCAAGTAGTCCAATCATATCTCACTTTAACTGTCTTGTCCAATCTGGTGTCAAAGTTGGTAAGGGGGTAACTAAATTCTCCTTAATTTCCAAATCCACCTTATGATCCTCCTTTCATATTGTTGATCGATCCAATATTTCCGGTGGATTTTCAATTATTGGTTATACGGTGCTTTTATGATATGTCACATCAGCCATCCAACTATCCTTTTCATGCCTACATGACTGCGTTTAACGATTATTTTCGTGCCAATCTGTGCAGAAGTGCGTTTCTCTATAAGGGTCAGGTTTGTCCATATCTAATCATTGAACTTGGCACAAGGTTCGCTTCGTGTGAGATGATCAGTTCAACCTCACAAGTTTTGATACCTTAGGATTTGCCCCACTCTTTTTCTTTCTCCTATTACTATATTTTTATTGTTATTCTTTCATTTTCTACTTTTTGTTGGGTTTTTCTTGTTTTTCTTGCTACTATGATACACTTTTTATAATACAGTGGTTTTGGCAGAGCCCAGATTACTACGCTGACAATCAACTATCTCTATAGAGTTTCAACCAACTTCCATTCACCATTCCATCTAAGACTTGTCCATCCAAGGCTCCCAACCGCACAACACTTGTATCAGTTATATGTTGTATCACATAAGGACCTAACCAGTGCATGAGAAATTTCCTCGGGTGATGTAGATACTTGATTTCATACAATAGTACCAAATCGTCGACTTGAAATTTCTTGGATTTAATGTGTCAATTGTGTCAGGCCTTCTCTCTAGCTTTCTGCACCTACTAATGGAATCCTACAAGAAATTGGTCCTCCTCAAGATATACTAACTATGCCAATATCTCCTCTATTGCACTCATGTCTGAGAGCTCAGTGATGGTTGCAATGTGAATACTAGGTACATTGAACTCCATTGGCATCACTGCTTCCTGTCCATAGACCAACTGAAAAGGTGACTACCCTGGCAGCTTCTTACTGGTAGTTATGTATGCCCATAGTACTACGGAGATTCGTAAGTCCCAATCATATCTTCCAACATTGTAGATCTTTGTCAAAGAATTCTCCAAAATATTATTAAATGCTTCCACTATGCCATTATCCTGAGGGTGATACGGTGTACTCTTATGATGATGAATCTAAAGTTCCTTAGTTATTGCAGAAATTGTTGTGTTTATAAAATGTGTACCTTGATCACCAAGTAATATGTTCGGACATCCAAACCTAGTGACTACATTCTCGAATAGAAACTACGTTGCATTCTCTATAGTGCAATCAGTAACGGGTTATTCTTCCACCCACCTAATTAAATACTATGTAGAAATAAAGATGTATCTTGCTCCTGATCTCCTTTCTTGTGGGTTGATTGGACCTACAAATTTAATGGCCCACTTATCGAAGAATTTCAATGTAACTTATGGATTTAATGGAATTTCGTCATGCCTAGATAGTTTACCCACTCATTGGCAGACATTGTAGGACTGATAATACTCCTTCACATCCCTATGCAATGTGGGCCACCAAATCCATGTGCATAAAATATTTTGTACCCTTGTTTTTCCTGCGTAATGTCCTCCAGCAATCCCATCGCGTTCTTTCTCTAGTATAACTAACCTTTCATGTTCTAGTGCAGACCGCCTCAACATTCCATATGCCCCTATCTTATACAAGTTCATTACAATCAATTGATAGCCTATTTCTTTCACTATCAATTGTTTCTTTTGCACAATTGTCATGTCAAAGGGGCATGTACCTCTATTTAGAAACTTCACAATGTCTGCCAAGTAATCATCCACCATCCTTATTACAAATAATTGCACATATGGGAAATTATCATCTAAATTATATGCATCCTCTCTTGTTAGTATGCATGAGAGATGATCAGGTCTTGCATTCAACTTCCCTAGTTTTACTATGATCTCAAAGTCATATTCTTGAAATAGTAACAACCATCTGCATATTCTTCCTCCTAAGATAGGTTTATTGACTAAATAATTTAATGCAGAATGATATGTGTACATTTTGAATTGAGACCCAAGTAAGTAAGGTTTGAACTTCTGGAGCACATAGACCATGGCCAGGCCTTCCCATTCTATAGTGGTATAATTTTTTTCAGATATAGAAAGATTCCTACTTGCAAACATAATCAAATGATCGATGTCTCCTTCTCCTGGTTATGAGAGTGATGTGCCCAATGCAATGGATGATGCATCTACATGGACATGGAACTCCTTGTTCCAGTTTGGCAAGATTTAAATGGGCGCGGTGACCAATATTTATTTTAATGTGTCCATCCCCTTCTGGCAGTCCTCATTCCATTGGAACTTGGCTTCCTTCTTCAGTAACTTTTCCATGGGTGTTGTAATCTACGTGTATCCTTTGATAAACTTCATGTAATAGCCTGTATGACCCAAAGTTTCTCTTAGTTGTCTGACTAATGTCGGAGGCTCCAAATCCAACATAATTAGGATCTTGGCTAAGTAAACCAATAGTCCTTGTTTGCATACTACATGTCCTATTAGAATTCCAAATGATGTGAAAAATATACATTTATTCAATTTCAATGAAATATGACACTATTTGCATCGATCTAACATGAGTTGAAGTACTTATATATGATCCTGCAATAGATTGAACACCATCCAATCATATAAATAAACTTCCAAAATATTATGGATGAAATCCTTGAATGCTGCCACTACCACTCGAGAAAACATAGCAGGGGAATTCTTCAATCCAAATGGCATCACCATGTACTGATAACTGCTCCATTTTTTCATAAATGTGGTTTTGTGTCTATCTTCTTGTGCAATTTTCATCTGACAGTATCCTGAGAATCCATCTGTAAACGAATATGTTTCTTGACCTCCTATGTTCTCCAGTACTTCATTCATGAATGGTGTTAGCAATGGGTCATGTAAGCATGCGTCATTCAAATTCCTTAGATCCACACTAATCCTAATTCCTATGGTCTTCTTGTCCTGCCCCACCATATTGGTTCAGTAATTAATGTGTCTAGCATCCTTTCTATTTCATACTTAACCTTCTCCTTATATCTCAGGTTCAATATGTAGGGTCTCTGTCATATTGGCTTAGTTCCAGGTTTCGGTGGAATCTTCATCTCACCTAAATCGCCTGATGTCCCTTTCATCTCAGAGAATGTTGTTGGAAACAAGTCTTGATATTCCTATAATAAGTCTACCAACTTCTCAATTGCGTCATCATTCTAATAGTCTCTTATCTACGCAAACTTAAGATTCTTTGTTGTCCCAATGTTGACTTCGTTTATCTTTATAGGTTGTCTGTATGCAACAAAAAAAAGATCTGGACCTTATATTGCACGTGTTCCTTATGTCTCTAGTACCTACACATTCTTGGGATGTTCTTCCTCGTATTATTCCTCCGTGACATTATAGCATTCCAATAGATTCTAGACTTTCATCTTGACTTTGTGCGCACTTCCTAATGGTACTTCTTCCATTGATTCTTCCTTCAAGAATATATTTGTTCGAATGGCCCATAGTGTTGCATCTATGGAGGTGTTACGAGGAAAATATCTCCATGGTTAGGGGTAAACCACAACATACGGAAATGACTGCAAAAATCAAATCTAATCTCATGTATGTTATATAAACAAATATGATAACAAGACAAGATAAGAGGCCTACATCGTTCAGACGTTCGATGAAGTCCACCGTTGATCACTTGACCCAAAGCAATATACCTGCAACTGGTCCTCAACAACCAAGTGACGCAAGCATGTGGTGATAACATATAATGTTAGCACATTCAATAGCATAATCCATCAACATTCATAACAAATACGTCCATGGAATAATAATTCAAATATTTTTGAGATATTAATTGGATGAGAAAAGAGTATTTCTATTAAGATATAATCAGCATAAGTGAATGAGTTACAAACTTCCTTGTCGGCATGGTTCAGAACCGAGAAACTAATTTCCTTCCAGCTGGGCCTCCACCACTTCAATCCTCCACCAAAGGAAATATCATATAAGAGAGACCAAGGATTTCTCAATCAATAAGGGAAGATCTTGGGGGTTGAANGCTAAGTCTTGTTGAAAAAAATCATCGTCAACACTTACTTGGTCAAGTCTTGAAGTTTTCTCTTTGTGTCATCCACAAATTGTTTGACCTTTCCCTGTACATTGGCCAATTCGCCAATAATCCAGACCGCTTCTTCCTGTCTAGGTCCAAGTCTTTGTTGTAGGACCTTTTGGTGGTCCCTGAGTTTCTCTACTTTTACAAATTCCTATTGCTGCACCAAAATGGTTTTCATTCACTCGAACGGTGAGAATGTTGTTTCCTTTTCTGCTGCATCATTGGCATGTTATTGCACTGCTCTTAGTTTGGCCTCTACGACCTTTATCTCTGGGTCTCCCATGAGTTCTTCCCATACTATGGCACTTCTTTCACAAATTTGTTCGCATTCATCTTCAAATTTCTTAATCCTAGGAACTGTTAATGTTGTCGTCCTTAATCTATTCTTGTGCACCTCAGGTGGTGTGTCAAGCGTGCTCTACAGTTATAGATCTTGGATCTTCTCTATGAATCGCTTCATAACTTCCCCAATATTCAACAATTGTTCCTCCATAGTGCCCTCCATGATCCGGGGAACTTCTAGTACTAGTTTGTATAAGTGTTGGACAACGACCTAAATTTTCTATACCATGGATTATGCGTCATCCTTCTCCTTTTGGGTTTTTGTTTCCCTCTCCTCTGCGCCCTTTTTTGTCTTCAATATTTCCTCCATTTTTCCTTCAAGCTCCTTCTTTTGTTGCAGGGTTGTATCACACTGTATATGTACTTGGGTGCTTTCGTCCCATAGTATGGTTAAGTCTCGGTGTGTGGCATCACCTCGATGCTTTATCTCTTGTACCAACTATGCTTGGAGTTCCTCTACCCTTTGAATGGGTAGTCTAGAGACAACGATACTAAGGTGTCACAATGATACAATCTATTCCTGCAATTCTCCTGTGGGCAACTCGAGTGCAACTACCTCAAGTTGTATAGTGTGTTGCTCCCCTGAGGGATGTGTTAGAGTTGTTTGCGCATTGTCCTCTATTGTCCTTCGGTCAATGGATTGGTCGTCCCCTACATTTGGGTCTTTCACCACACACATTGTTTCTAAGAGTTGTTGAAGGACTCCCAACTGCTCTCGGACCTTATTTTGATGGTCTTCATTCTTTGTTGTAGCTTCTTCCCAAATTTCCTCGATGGAATCGTAGATTAGGTACCCAATACGATTAATATAATCATTGGTAAAAATACAAAATGGGGCTTGGTGTTGCACTTTAGATTTCTTTCACACCCCTCCTGTATTTTCTGGTGCCCCTCTTGTTGGTTATGGCTCCTGATCTTTTCTTTTGAGGCCCACTACAAGGGATTTCTATCGACGAGGGTGCTTGTCCATGCCATTTTTCTGATCCTCTTCCTCTTCCTCACTTTTCCCTTGGTCTTCATCCTCTTGTGAGGACCCTGGATTGTCGACTAAATTCTTCCAATCATCCTCCCAGTTATTGATGATGGAGTGCACCTATTTCATTTTCAATCGGTAAATGGTTGGTAACTTGTGTCGCGTAGGATCCTTTTTGGTTTTCACATATAGATGGTGCATGCCCACTCTAAAGTGCATGACATCCCTGTAGGCAGTGATTGCTTCCTCTGGAATGTGCCATGTATTCTCTACTACCTGTGTGATGAACTACAAGTATGAGTAAAAAGTGATGTTGGTGTCCATTTATCGTCGCTTGACTGTGGAGTGACACAAGTTGGTATATCTGGAAGCTAAAGGGTTGCAACATGAAACACACATGTGTTGGTAAAAGGCAGGCTCCTGCCACCTGACCAGTGCAATAGAATCAGTAGCCACGCATAATGAAATGATGTGCCCTTCTCCTAGGCTTCTATGCAGTCCTTTAAAAATTGGTTAATGAGAAAGGTTTCCCAGTTCATTTGAACACCCTCTTTGCATGTTTCTGTGACTGAGATGATTGTCATTGGTACCTCATCTCTGTGACATTTACGCAATAGTTTACAGGATAGAATATGTGCCATAAACCTAACCTCTTGATCACTAATTCTCTTCACATCCAGACCCTGTTTTCCTATGAATGTGTCATACTTATCTTTTATAGCCTTGGAGAGGGCTCACTCTCCCATTTTGAGGAATAGTAATGTTGGGTCTTCGCTTGCCTTGCTCAACCCTGTGATGCATGCAATTAACGTTGTATCGATTGAAACTGGGGGATCGAGCCAAAGCATTCCCCCATGGATACAACTAAGAAATACCTTGACACAGGAATTTAATTTGGTACTTCATCCAAAATGTGGAATTTCGAACAACTTGAGCATCCCAGCTTTCTCCAATCCAGACACACATTCATGTGATTCCACCCATTTTTTTACTGTACCAGGGTGAGTCTTCATGCATAAATATTGATCATTGGCCAAGTCAGGGAATTTCTGCATGTTAATGATATCGTGGTCCGTAAATTCCAAGTTGGCCACCTTGTCGAGGATGTCCTTATCTTGATTGATACCCTTTGGGACTAGTGTTATACATAATGGATATTTGGAATTTTGTGGTACTATAACGAGGGGTACATCATCATTCCATGAGGGAAAATAATCTCTATGAAATAGTTCAGGTGGTGTCGTGGCCGAAGGTTCGACCACTTCTTCTACCTCATCATCTGTTGATTTCTTTGATTGTTTACAGGCTACTGCGGATGACAGTCCTACTTTTAGTGGTTCCATTTTCTCTGTATGTTAGACTTGTGAATGAATTCTCTATGGTGGTGAGGGTCGGTGTAACTTGGATTGGGGAACTTCGCTTTATTCTCTCCTTCTTTGCATGCAACAATGGCAAAGAGTTTTATTCCCTCCCAGTGTTTTGTATGTTTGTGCCAAGTAGTCCAATCATATCTCACTTTAACTGTCTTGTCCAATCTGGTGTCAAAGTTGGTAAGGGGGTAACTAAATTCTCCTTAATTTCCAAATCCACCTTATGATCCTCCTTTCATATTGTTGATCGATCCAATATTTCCGGTGGATTTTCAATTATTGGTTATACGGTGCTTTTATGATATGTCACATCAGCCATCCAACTATCCTTTTCATGCCTACATGACTGCGTTTAACGATTATTTTCGTGCCAATCTGTGCAGAAGTGCGTTTCTCTATAAGGGTCAGGTTTGTCCATATCTAATCATTGAACTTGGCACAAGGTTCGCTTCGTGTGAGATGATCAGTTCAACCTCACAAGTTTTGATACCTTAGGATTTGCCCCACTCTTTTTCTTTCTCCTATTACTATATTTTTATTGTTATTCTTTCATTTTCTACTTTTTGTTGGGTTTTTCTTGTTTTTCTTGCTACTATGATACACTTTTTATAATACAGTGGTTTTGGCAGAGCCCAGATTACTACGCTGACAATCAACTATCTCTATAGAGTTTCAACCAACTTCCATTCACCATTCCATCTAAGACTTGTCCATCCAAGGCTCCCAACCGCACAACACTTGTATCAGTTATATGTTGTATCACATAAGGACCTAACCAGTGCATGAGAAATTTCCTCGGGTGATGTAGATACTTGATTTCATACAATAGTACCAAATCGTCGACTTGAAATTTCTTGGATTTAATGTGTCAATTGTGTCAGGCCTTCTCTCTAGCTTTCTGCACCTACTAATGGAATCCTACAAGAAATTGGTCCTCCTCAAGATATACTAACTATGCCAATATCTCCTCTATTGCACTCATGTCTGAGAGCTCAGTGATGGTTGCAATGTGAATACTAGGTACATTGAACTCCATTGGCATCACTGCTTCCTGTCCATAGACCAACTGAAAAGGTGACTACCCTGGCAGCTTCTTACTGGTAGTTATGTATGCCCATAGTACTACGGAGATTCGTAAGTCCCAATCATATCTTCCAACATTGTAGATCTTTGTCAAAGAATTCTCCAAAATATTATTAAATGCTTCCACTATGCCATTATCCTGAGGGTGATACGGTGTACTCTTATGATGATGAATCTAAAGTTCCTTAGTTATTGCAGAAATTGTTGTGTTTATAAAATGTGTACCTTGATCACCAAGTAATATGTTCGGACATCCAAACCTAGTGACTACATTCTCGAATAGAAACTACGTTGCATTCTCTATAGTGCAATCAGTAACGGGTTATTCTTCCACCCACCTAATTAAATACTATGTAGAAATAAAGATGTATCTTGCTCCTGATCTCCTTTCTTGTGGGTTGATTGGACCTACAAATTTAATGGCCCACTTATCGAAGAATTTCAATGTAACTTATGGATTTAATGGAATTTCGTCATGCCTAGATAGTTTACCCACTCATTGGCAGACATTGTAGGACTGATAATACTCCTTCACATCCCTATGCAATGTGGGCCACCAAATCCATGTGCATAAAATATTTTGTACCCTTGTTTTTCCTGCGTAATGTCCTCCAGCAATCCCATCGCGTTCTTTCTCTAGTATAACTAACCTTTCATGTTCTAGTGCAGACCGCCTCAACATTCCATATGCCCCTATCTTATACAAGTTCATTACAATCAATTGATAGCCTATTTCTTTCACTATCAATTGTTTCTTTTGCACAATTGTCATGTCAAAGGGGCATGTACCTCTATTTAGAAACTTCACAATGTCTGCCAAGTAATCATCCACCATCCTTATTACAAATAATTGCACATATGGGAAATTATCATCTAAATTATATGCATCCTCTCTTGTTAGTATGCATGAGAGATGATCAGGTCTTGCATTCAACTTCCCTAGTTTTACTATGATCTCAAAGTCATATTCTTGAAATAGTAACAACCATCTGCATATTCTTCCTCCTAAGATAGGTTTATTGACTAAATAATTTAATGCAGAATGATATGTGTACATTTTGAATTGAGACCCAAGTAAGTAAGGTTTGAACTTCTGGAGCACATAGACCATGGCCAGGCCTTCCCATTCTATAGTGGTATAATTTTTTTCAGATATAGAAAGATTCCTACTTGCAAACATAATCAAATGATCGATGTCTCCTTCTCCTGGTTATGAGAGTGATGTGCCCAATGCAATGGATGATGCATCTACATGGACATGGAACTCCTTGTTCCAGTTTGGCAAGATTTAAATGGGCGCGGTGACCAATATTTATTTTAATGTGTCCATCCCCTTCTGGCAGTCCTCATTCCATTGGAACTTGGCTTCCTTCTTCAGTAACTTTTCCATGGGTGTTGTAATCTACGTGTATCCTTTGATAAACTTCATGTAATAGCCTGTATGACCCAAAGTTTCTCTTAGTTGTCTGACTAATGTCGGAGGCTCCAAATCCAACATAATTAGGATCTTGGCTAAGTAAACCAATAGTCCTTGTTTGCATACTACATGTCCTATTAGAATTCCAAATGATGTGAAAAATATACATTTATTCAATTTCAATGAAATATGACACTATTTGCATCGATCTAACATGAGTTGAAGTACTTATATATGATCCTGCAATAGATTGAACACCATCCAATCATATAAATAAACTTCCAAAATATTATGGATGAAATCCTTGAATGCTGCCACTACCACTCGAGAAAACATAGCAGGGGAATTCTTCAATCCAAATGGCATCACCATGTACTGATAACTGCTCCATTTTTTCATAAATGTGGTTTTGTGTCTATCTTCTTGTGCAATTTTCATCTGACAGTATCCTGAGAATCCATCTGTAAACGAATATGTTTCTTGACCTCCTATGTTCTCCAGTACTTCATTCATGAATGGTGTTAGCAATGGGTCATGTAAGCATGCGTCATTCAAATTCCTTAGATCCACACTAATCCTAATTCCTATGGTCTTCTTGTCCTGCCCCACCATATTGGTTCAGTAATTAATGTGTCTAGCATCCTTTCTATTTCATACTTAACCTTCTCCTTATATCTCAGGTTCAATATGTAGGGTCTCTGTCATATTGGCTTAGTTCCAGGTTTCGGTGGAATCTTCATCTCACCTAAATCGCCTGATGTCCCTTTCATCTCAGAGAATGTTGTTGGAAACAAGTCTTGATATTCCTATAATAAGTCTACCAACTTCTCAATTGCGTCATCATTCTAATAGTCTCTTATCTACGCAAACTTAAGATTCTTTGTTGTCCCAATGTTGACTTCGTTTATCTTTATAGGTTGTCTGTATGCAACAAAAAAAAGATCTGGACCTTATATTGCACGTGTTCCTTATGTCTCTAGTACCTACACATTCTTGGGATGTTCTTCCTCGTATTATTCCTCCGTGACATTATAGCATTCCAATAGATTCTAGACTTTCATCTTGACTTTGTGCGCACTTCCTAATGGTACTTCTTCCATTGATTCTTCCTTCAAGAATATATTTGTTCGAATGGCCCATAGTGTTGCATCTATGGAGGTGTTACGAGGAAAATATCTCCATGGTTAGGGGTAAACCACAACATACGGAAATGACTGCAAAAATCAAATCTAATCTCATGTATGTTATATAAACAAATATGATAACAAGACAAGATAAGAGGCCTACATCGTTCAGACGTTTGATGAAGTCCACCGTTGATCACTTGACCCAAAGCAATATACCTGCAACTGGTCCTCAACAACCAAGCGACGCAAGCATGTGGTGATAACATATAATGTTAGCACATTCAATAGCATAATCCATCAACATTCATAACAAATACATCCATGGAATAATAATTCAAATATTTGTGAGATATTAATTGGATGAGAAAAGATTATTTCTATTAAGATATAATCAGCATAAGTGAATGAGTTACAAACGTCCTTGTCGGCATGGTTCAGAACCGAGAAACTAATTTCCTTCCAGCTGGGCCTCCACCACTTCAATCCTACACCAAAGGAAATATCATATAAGAGAGACCAAGGATTTCTCAATCAATAAGGGAAGATCTTGGGGGTTGAACAATGTGTTCAGACTTAAAGGACAAAGGGATGTAGATTCAATGTGATGTGAATTATTTCTCCAGAGTAACTTTCTCAAAGTTGAATTCTTTCTCCTCTTTTCCATAGCTCGGATTTGGCCCATTTATAGCCTTCAAGTCGAACTGAAGGGCCAATTTGGAATGTTTCCAGTATATGGAAGGTGAGGATCATTAATCTCATGACGTGACATGGAAACTCGACACCATTTTTTAATTTTGGGCACATTTCCCGATGTACGTGGATGTAGTGGTGAAACCTGCATATACGCATGTTGTAATATAGGCAGGGTGTGTATATGTGGAAAAATCATGTTTTTAGCTCTAGGATTTGCAAAAAGGGACTTCAAGTCTACATAGGGATTGGAAAAAGGCCCTATGTGCAAGATTGCATGGGGTGAGGAAAATCTTGCTATAACAGATTCCCCTTAATTTGTGAGGTCAGAGGAGTATCTGTGATGGCCGAAATACATTATAAGACCTGGAAATGGGGTAATTGAGACCCATCTGGAAGGACTAGTTTCTCATTACAATTTGTACTGACTTTGCATACATGGATGCCAATTTGAATTACACTATAGATCCACATGAAAATATACCAAACAATTGTTTGTGGCCATGAATAGGCAAATACAAATGTGGTTACATGCCAAAGGTTGTCATAGTCACGAACAAGGCCCAGTGAAACCAGTCTCAAAATCAATCTGAAGATATTTGTATACAAATGGAGTACAATCTGATCTCCCATGATCATTGAAGTCATACAGGTATTGTTACAATGAAAAGGTAGCAACAACTTAGGAAAGTTGCAACTATAAACTGATGTCTTCATGTCTTCTACACAATCTACCAAAGGTGCAAGTCTACATCATGTGAATAAAGGAGTTAAGGTCGAACACAATGATACTTCATTTGATTATCGGTCATTGAGGTATACTGTTAACAAATGTGAGATATCTTATCGATGATGAAAGTAGGTATCAAGGCACCGAGTACATTCTTACAAGTGTGAATAAAGGAGTCAGGGTAGAAAACTTGAAGAATCCATCGATCATGAGACATTTATGTATTCCCAATTTTCAATGGTGAGAGAACCTACCACTAATGACTGCAAGCCTCTAGGTACTCATAGGACTCTAGGTATCGTCTCTAGAATAGATGAGCTAAATTTGATGGAAGGAGACCCGCTGAAAGGAGAGCATTAAGGCATATCTCATCATTTATCACGAGGTACAAAGCAGGAGCTTAATGATTTGGAGGAAATCGGATGAAGAACATGTTCAAGAACCAACAACCCTGTGTGTCTTTCGCATGTGCTAGGTGCAAGCGGTACACAAAAAAGACCCTATGAATAGCATCCAATGAGGAAAACTACTGACAAAGGAGAGGAAACCATCAATAACGCTAATGGAATCCAATACATTGCATGAATCTCAATGTTTGAATATATGTCTTGTTGTCGAACACAAGGGAAACCACCCAATCAATGACCAATGATGAAATGTCAATTGTTGGGTTCAAGGTTACCTACCAATGAGGAAAGTAGGACCAGGGTGCGAAATAGGACTACAACTTCATGTGATTCTGAGACAAACTGAGGGTATGGATGACATGCAAATTCAAGAGTTCTAAGGAATGGCCGACACAGGTTGATAGACATCCTTTGAACAAGAGCATGAGACATATGGAATACTCTGACATCATAGACTCAATGATGAAACCATGAGATGCAGGAGGCATCAATCAAAATATCCATAGGTACTGGAAGAGTAACCAGTCGAGGGAGTAAACTCTTTGTAACGAGCTCAGCTTCCTAAGGCCACGCTAAACCCAAAATTATGATGACAAGTGAACTCAAAAAATTTGTGCTATGTTCAAAGGCGACACAACTGTTGCCAATATAAGATA
>JZKD02S0624865.1:0-15775 GCA_000966675.3 Picea glauca | reverse complement strand
AGATAGCATAATTAGACTTTTCTGAACTTATTATTATTATATCTAAAAAGACACTTTATAGGACAACTAAGTACACGATCATTTATCCCTTTTAACATATCAATAACTTTTATATGTGCTAAATCTAAATGTCGGAGATACGAATTATTACCCAGCCCTTTGATAATAGTGGAATAACTTTAATGATATGGATTAATAGTGCTACAAATAGACCAACACTTTACATAACGTTTATCTCTTTAAACTAATATATATATTTCATGAAGCATGCTTTGTTGGTATAACCCTAACTATCGTACTACAATTTATCGTTGGTATCGGTGACAAAGTACGTTATCGATTAAAGTATTTATATACAATTCCCATCGTGATCCACATATTGTATTATTTAAATTGCAAATCTCTAGCTAAAGTTTTTCCATAAGATTATGGACCACTATGTGAGAGACATATCTATTGGCACATTATTCAACGTGGCCCACTCATCTTCCTAGTGGATTTAAGTAGACCATACATAGCGTTCCATAGGGAATTTTGTTAGGGTTAGGCATACATCCCATTCCATAGGGAATTTTGATCGAAATTATGAAATGCATAGAGTTCCACAAAGCATTTTAATGGGAATTGTATTTTTTATGTTAATATTATTGTTTGGGAAGAAGTAAGTTGTTTAATAATTTTAATTGAAAGGATGATTATGATTGATTATTTTTTTTTGTTAAACTATATAAAGTTATTTAGAAAAAAGAAGATTGGCATATGGTTAGAAAAAAAGGAAAAAAAAGTTAAAGTTTAATCTAGTTTTAGAAGCTATCATTCAATCATAGATAAATTAGTTATGCTTATAATAATCATATACGAATATTGTAATAGTAAAACAAATGCCTTATATTTCTTTGTTGACTTTATGAAAACTTTTAACAAGGTGCTTAAAAATAACCTTTGGGATATATTAGAAGAGTTAATGGTTCTTTTTGAGTTGGGAGTTGTGGAGAAAATGTTGTATGAGAATGTTATTGATAAGTTCATAAACATTAAGGATTGGTCAAAAGAAGTTAATTATAATATAGGAGTTAAGCAAGGTTTTCCCTTTTCCCTTACCCTTTTTGGTATTTATTGATAAGTTGGAGACATGTTTTGAATAAGTAGGTTGTGTTGACACTACTTTATCTAGAGTGGTCATCATCCTTCTTCTTTACACTCATAATATCATTCTTATGGTCATTCATATCTCTTATCTTGAGAAGATACTGAGAATTCTCAAGGATTTATGTTCTAGCACGAGTATGATAGTAAACACTGACAAAACAAAGTTTATGATAATCAAATCCAAAACAATCACTTATGCTATTTTTTTGTACATGATAGTAAGAACTTAGAATAAGTTACTTCATACAAATGCCTTCGATTCGACCTTAATCGCAAAATAAAATGGAACTATAGCATTGAAAAATGATTAATGGAGGGTGGAAAGTCTATTTTGGTGTGGAAAAAAATGACAAATCAACGGACTTTTGGTTATGGTAAAAAATTAAACTTCTCTTTTAGACTCTTGACACTCTTATTATATTATATGGATGTGAAGTTTGGGGCTACAACATCTCTAGAGAATCGCAGAGGAATATTGTTGATCCAGTTGGCTATTGGTGGCCACCGACCTATTCCAACGGGTTGCTCTTGTCCATTTTTAGTTTACCACGTTATTTTGTACTTCTTTGTAGTTGTGGGTTCTACACTCTTGGGGATGTCTGAATCCCTACACATCTTCCATGTGGATATTGGTGGCCTCTCACCTAATCCAACTGGATTATTTTTTATGTTTTCATGTCAGCACATCTTGATGTACTTCCAAGGCCATTTTGGAGGCCTAAACAGTGTTTTTTTGGCTCGCCATAGTCAAACTATAGACAAAATCAGATTTTGATGGTGGAATGTGTAGTTCTCTGAAATACTGTTCCAATGGGCTATCACGCGCCTAAAATGAGGTCGTATGCAAAAGTTTCGACCCTGAGAAGTTGAGGTACCAACTTACCCATAGGGCCCATGTGACTTTTGACATTTCACCTCCTAGGGTTAGGTTTTTGGATGTCTAGGGTTTTGGCATTCATGAGTAATATCAAAAAGGCCTCTAGAGCCTCATTGTAATTCATTTTGCTCAGACGGATGCATGTAGCAGCCACATCTCTTCTCATAGATAACTACCACCATTCAAGCAAGTGTTTCACTTCTGCAATTTTACAGTTTCAACCTATTTCATTATTCAATAGAAGATATTGTTCACTGGATATTTGTGTTATTCTTCATATCTCCGTGTTTATTGTATTCAGTATGTTAATCAATTTGTTCTACTCCTAAATCTGGATCAGTGGTATCAGAGCCGTCTTCTCTTCATTTATTTTTCTTCGTGCATGTCCCCAACAAGATCTAGGTACAAGAAGTTGGGACTCGAACCAATCGAGCCATTGCAAGATCGATCGCGTCGAGCCCGACAAAAACCCATGGGGGATGAAAAGAAATATGATGGAGTAGGAGATCCTATTAAAATGTTGCTCGAGGAAGCCCTCGCGTGACAAAGGAACAAAATGATGGACAACTTCATGCATATCCTTCGACGACTGTCCACAGGAGAAGCATCTTCATCAAGCGGCCATGAAACCCCCTTCAAGGTACAAGTAAATTTTGATATTCCATTATTTGAAGGACTGATAGATGTGGATGATGTAGATAAATGGTTGAATCTGCTCGAAGGGTATTTTTCGGTCCACAATTTTTTCGATAGGGAAAAGATATTTTTTGCACTCCTCAAGGTCGTTCCCCATGTTAAAGATTGGTGGGATACTTACTCTGAGTAAAGGGCCGTAGAGGAATATACAATGTTTGTGGTGGCCCCTACATGGGATTCCTTCTGGGACTCCATTAAAGAACAAAATTATCCTGTTGGATGCTATGAGGACCAGTACACCAGATGGACCACACTATGTCAAGAAAGGGACCAGACAGTACCAAATTTCACCAATATTTTCCATACCATGTGCACCACATTGGGTATCAAAGACTCTAAGCGTCATCTAGTGTTCAAATACCACAGTTGCTTGCATAGATACATTCAAACAGAAATGGAGTTTCTGGACATCGCCTCATTGGGCACAACTTTTAGATACACTATCAAGATCGAGCAGAAATTTAAGAAGAAAAGGAGAGAGTTTGGATCTGCAAACCCCTCACAACCAAAGCAGGGAAAAGGCGGCCCCAACACACACAGCAAGGGACCAAGTCGAGATTTTCACCCCACAACACAAGAAGGGAAATGAGAAGACGAAGAAGGACATAGGAAAATGGTGTGATTACCATAGAATCCCTTGGCACAACACCGAAAAATGTCGCTCCAAGCAGCCACTCATGGTCGAATTGAAGGATTTTGAGTCAGAGGTCGATTCTAATTCTGAATCAAATTCTAAAGGAGTGAAGCATATTATCGATGATCAACCCGATGCCACTGTCGCTGCGACCAAATTCTAGCCAAGCAAACCAGAAGTACCAGATGAAGGGGAATGCCTCTTTCACTCACAGATGTGGGTAAAGGGGGCTCCACTTCATTTCATTGCCGATAGNTGGTCGAATTGAAGGATTTTGAGTCAGAGGTCGATTCTAATTCTGAATCAAATTCTAAAGGAGTGAAGCATATTATCGATGATCAACCCGATGCCACTGTCGCTACGACCAAATTCTAGCCAAGCAAACCAGAAGTACCAGATGAAGGGGAATGCCTCTTTCACTCACAGATGTGGGTAAAGGGGGCTCCACTTCATTTCATTGTCGATAGCGGTAGTCAGGAGAACCTAATTTCAGCAGAGGTTGTCAAGTGGTTGGACCTGCCAACGACACTGCACCCGCATCCCTACACCATCGGTTGGATTCTCCAAGGAAGATATCTTTGTGTCAACCAACAATGTCATCTTCCCTACGACATCAAGCCTTTCAAAGATGAGGTACTATGTGATATTTCTCCCATTGAATTTTGTGATGTTCTTTTAGGACAACCATATTTGTGGAAGTGTCATGTTGTGTATGATTCTAGACCCCACAGTGTTATTATTACTTTGGGTAGACAATTGTACAAGATACCAGAGGTAGTGTCGCCTACTGTTATTTCTTTCATATATTCTAAGAAATGCAGTAAGGTCATTTCATAGACCGGGAAGTTCATCTTCTTTGTGATCCGTGCTCAGTAAGCATAAGGTCGTTGCCACATATGTGGCCTCTACACAGATCCTCTCTTTGCAACAGAAGCAAGTGGATGGGATCGTGGAAGAATACATAGACATCTTCTCCTTACCTACAGGGGTACCGACACACTGTCGAGTCAAGCATCCAATTGATCTAACCCTCGACGTACCTCTACCTAATGGACCAGTCTATCGTTTCTTTCTGATGGAAAATGACGAAATCAGGCATCACATCCAAGAGCTTCTTCAAAAGGGGCACATTAGACCCAGCTAGTCCCCTTGCGGAAGCCCAATTGTACCGGTGCAAAAGAAGGACGAGACTTGGTGACTCTGCATTGATTACAGAGCCTTAAACAAAATCACAGTCAGGAACCAGTACCCCATTCCTAGGATTGATGACCTTCTTGACCAACTCAAGGGGAAAAGTTCTTCAACAAGATTGACCTAAATTATGGCTACCACCAGGTTCCCATCGAACCAATTGATGTATGGAAGACAACCTTCAAGTCTAAAGAAGGTCTCTTCGAATGGCTAGTCATGCCCTTTGGCTTAACAAATGCACCAACCACTTTCATGAGGTTGATGGATGATGTATTGAGACCCTTCACCAACTCCTTTATGGTGGTATATTTGGATGACATCCTCATATTCAACAAAACTTGGGAGGAGCACATGCAGAATATTTAGTAGGTTTTGAGCACTCTGCGATAGCACAAGCTATATTCCAACTTGGAAAGATGCTCTTTTGGCATGAACAGGGTCCAATACTTGGGCTACATTGTTGAAGAGCATGGGGTACATGTTGATCTAGCTAAGATCCAAATCATCTGTGACTGGCCAACCCCGACCATACTGACCGAGCTTCAGATCTTCTTGGGACTAGCCAACTTCTATTGACGGTTCATGTTGGGATTCTCCCATTTTGCATGGGCCCTCAGCCAAGTGACCAAGGGAGGTGGAAGGGCCAAGTTCGTGTGGGGGAAGGAACAACAATGAGAATTCGATGATATGAAGCATCACTTTTTCTCAGCTCCAGTACTCTCCTTGCCCAATTTGCAACAACCATTCAATATTGAAATTGATGCATCTGACTATGTTGTGGGCGTAGTTCTCACCCAGAATGGTCATCTGGTGGAATACCATAGTGAGACACTCAGATATTATCCGTAAATACCCCACCTATGAAAAGGAAATGTATTCCATTGTACAAGCCTATCATCAATGGAAACATTAGATTCTGGGAAAGGAGACAGTCATACATATTGATCACAGGCCTCTGCAGTTCATACATACACAGGAGAAATTGTAGAATGACGGCCATCAGAAGTGGTCCACCTACCTACAATAGTTCCATCTCAACATCAAGTATAAGACAGGTATCTCAAATTGTGTCATTGATTGCCTCAGTATACCTCTCGTGGCTTCACTCACCAATGTGCTCCATTCCTGTGGACATGAAGCATCTGAGTGGCCCCAACTTTATCATCAAGATCCGGACTTTGCCACCACCTATCATCTCTTGGGTACAGGCGCGACTATCACCGATTTTCACATTCAAGAAGGACTATTATGCCACCTGGTCCATCTCTTTGTTCCTACAAGTGAGCGTGCAAAGATGATTTGGGAATCCCACTACAGTCAAATGGCAGGGAATTTTGGCATGGAGAAAACTGTGGTCATTCTTCAAAAACTTTAATTGGCCAAAACTTTGACAGGACGTCAATAAGTATATCAGATTTTTCACTGCCTATGCCATTGCTAAGACAACCATCAAGAATCAAGGCTTATACACCCTTCTTCCTACTCTAGAGAATCCTTGGGAATCCATCTTAATGGATTACATGTCTGGCCTTTCATCCACTAGGCAAGAAAATGACTTTGCATTTGTGGTCGTTGATCGGTTTTCGAAGATGGCGATCCTCACAGCCTACAAGAAGAATATCACAGTAATAGATATTGCCAAGATTTTCTTTGAACGAGTGTGGGTCCACTTTGGGATACCAAGGACCATCATCTCCGACTAGGACAGTAGGTTCCTCATCACATTTTGGTGGAGTCTCTGGTCACTAGTGGACACCAAGCTAAAAAAATACACTACTTTCTAACCCCAAACAGACGACCAAATAGAGGTCGTAATTCAGATGATTGTGCACATCCTACGCATGTACAAATATAAGAATCCACGTACATGGGACAAGAGTCTCCCCTATTTTCATCACAGTTACAACAAGGCTCTCCATAGGTCCACCGTCCATAGCCCATTTCAGGTGGGGCTGGTATTCCAACCCTTGGGACCCATTGATGTTTCACTTCCTCTTGCCACCACACAGATAGACTCTTCCCNTGCCCTTTGGCTTAACAAATGCACCAACCACTTTCATGAGGTTGATGGATGATGTATTGAGACCCTTCACCAACTCCTTTATGGTGGTATATTTGGATGACATCCTCATATTCAACAAAACTTGGGAGGAGCACATGCAGAATATTTAGTAGGTTTTGAGCACTCTGCGATAGCACAAGCTATATTCCAACTTGGAAAGATGCTCTTTTGGCATGAACAGGGTCCAATACTTGGGCTACATTGTTGAAGAGCATGGGGTACATGTTGATCTAGCTAAGATCCAAATCATCTGTGACTGGCCAACCCCGACCATACTGACCGAGCTTCAGATCTTCTTGGGACTAGCCAACTTCTATTGACGGTTCATGTTGGGATTCTCCCATTTTGCATGGGCCCTCAGCCAAGTGACCAAGGGAGGTGGAAGGGCCAAGTTCGTGTGGGGGAAGGAACAACAATGAGAATTCGATGATATGAAGCATCACTTTTTCTCAGCTCCAGTACTCTCCTTGCCCAATTTGCAACAACCATTCAATATTGAAATTGATGCATCTGACTATGTTGTGGGCGTAGTTCTCACCCAGAATGGTCATCTGGTGGAATACCATAGTGAGACACTCAGATATTATCCGTAAATACCCCACCTATGAAAAGGAAATGTATTCCATTGTACAAGCCTATCATCAATGGAAACATTAGATTCTGGGAAAGGAGACAGTCATACATATTGATCACAGGCCTCTACAGTTCATATATACACAGGAGAAATTGTAGAATGACAGCCATCAGAAGTGGTCCACCTACCTACAACAGTTCCATCTCAACATCAAGTATAAGACAGGTATCTCAAATTGTGTCATTGACTGCCTCAGTAGACCTCTCGTGGCTTCACTCACCAATGTGCTCCATTCCTGTGGACATGAAGCATTTGAGTGGCCCCAACTTTATCATCAAGATCCGAACTTTGCCACCACCTATCATCTCTTGGGTACAGGGGCGACTATCACCGATTTTCACATTCAAGAAGGACTATTATGCCACCTGGTCCATTTCTTTGTTCCTACAAGTGAGCATGCAAAGATGATTTGGGAATCCCACTACAGTCAAATGGCAGGGCATTTTGGCATGGAGAAAACTGTGGTCATTCTTCAGAAACTTTAATTGGCCAAAACTTTGATAGGACGTCAGTAAGTATATCAGATTTTTCACTGCCTAAGCCATTGCTAAGACAACCATAAAGAATCAAGGCTTATACACCCTTCTTCCTACTCTAGAGAATCCTTGGGAATCCATCTTAATGGATTACATGTCTGGCCTTTCATCCACTAGGCAAGAAAATGACTTTGCATTTGTGGTCGTTGATCGGTTTTCGAAGATGGCGATCCTCACAGCCTACAAGAAGAATATCACAGTAATAGATATTGCCAAGATTTTCTTTGAACGAGTGTGGGTCCACTTTGGGATACCAAGGACCATCATCTCCGACTAGGACAGTAGGTTCCTCATCACATTTTGGTGGAGTCTCTGGTCACTAGTGGACACCAAGCTAAAAAAATACACTACTTTCTAACCCCAAACAGACGACCAAATAGAGGTCGTAATTCAGATGATTGTGCACATCCTACGCATGTACAAATATAAGAATCCACGTACATGGGACAAGAGTCTCCCCTATTTTCATCACAGTTACAACAAGGCTCTCCATAGGTCCACCGTCCATAGCCCATTTCAGGTGGGGCTGGTATTCCAACCCTTGGGACCCATTGATGTTTCACTTCCTCTTGCCACCACACAGATAGACTCTTCCCRTGATCTGTCTGCAATAAAAMAAATCCATCATATTCATTGAGCGGATTCAGCACATCCACCAATAGGTCCAGGAGATTTTTCAGAAATCCAATGCTAATTATAAGMAGCGCCATGATCAACACARGACACCACACCAGTTTTAGGTTGGAGACAAAGTATGGTTACATTTGCAGAAGGAGCGTCTCACAGGRCCTGATCGRAATCTTCGCCAACTTCTCTATGGGACTTACACTATCACCAAGGCCATGGGTAGCAATGCTTTTGAGATCAACACTCCACCCTTCCTTGGCCTGCACCCAGTGTTCAATATGGACCTCCTTCGACCATATTTTCCACCATTATTGGAAACATCGGAGATCGTAGAACAATTGACACCCACAGAGCTCAACCCTAACTGCATGGAACAGGAATCCACTGATCTGATAGTGGACACACAAGTCAAGGGCACTCACTAGCAGAGGATCCAGCTTTATCAGGTTTTCAAGGCAAGGCAACTCCTCCACCAAGGCAAGTGGCTCATCTGGGGCCAAATCCAGCAAAAGTTTCCTCACCTAATGGGGGAACTCAACACAATGGAGACCATTTCTTCCTAAGGGGTGATTATTGATCCAGTTGGCTATTGGTGGTCACCCACCTCTTCCAACTGACTACTCTTGTCCATTTTTAGTTCACCACGTTCTTTTGTACTTCTTTGTAATTGTGGGTTCTACACTCTTGGGGTTTTCTGAAGCCCTACACATATTCCAGGTGGATATTGGTGGCCTCTCACCTAATCCAATTGGATTATTTTTTACGTTTTCATGTCAGCACATCTTGATGTACTTCGAGGGATGCTTTGGAGGACTAAACAATGTTTTTTTGTCTCTCCACAGTCAAATTGTAGAAAAAGTTAGAGTTTGATAGTGGAATGTGTATTTCTCTGAAAGACCTTTCCAATGGGCTATCACGCACCTAAAACAGAGGTCGTATGCAAAAGTTACGACCCTGGTAAGTTGAGGTACCAACTTACCCATAGGGGCCCACATGACTTTTGACGTTTCACCTCCTAGGGTTAGGATTTTGGATGTCTATGGTTTTGGAATTCATGATTAATATCAAAAATGCCTCTAAAGCCTCATTGCAATTCATTATGCTCAGACGGATGCACGTAGCAGCCACATCTCTTCTCAAAGATAGTTACAACCATTCGAGCAAGTGTTTCAGTTCTGCAGTTTTACAATTTCATCCTATTTCATTATTCAATAGAAGATATTGTTCACTGAATATTTGTGTTATTCTTCATATCTCTATGTTTATTGTATTCAGTCTGTTAATCAGTTCATTCTTCTCCTAAATCTAGATCAATTGCACAAAATACAAAAAAATATATAATTTAGAATCTTAAAATTAAAGGAAACACACCAAATCATAACCTCTTCATAAAAGTCATCACTTCCCCCCATTGAGAGTATGACTATGACTAGGTATCTAATGTACAATAAAAAGACATGACTAACATGAAATACAAGAGGATTATTAAGATTTCTTCAAACACTACTAAAAACCACATGTGACTTAAGAGGGATTCGCATAAAGAAGCCAAGTATTATCTAAATCATTGGATAATGTAGGAGGAGATCACTTTGCAAAATATTGATATGATCAAAATTACTATTGCATCTAAATTTAATGAGAAATTATCGCCGCATTAAATAATTAGAGAATAAAAGGAAATTAAGATATTATAAAGAGGTCATTAACCCTAATCTAGAAGATAGAAACTACTTTTTTGTTATTTCTAGCATAAAGAAGTAAATAAACATTGTTAAAATAAGAATGAACTCTCACAATATCCATAGTGAAAGAGGTCATTAGACAATTCCTAATATGAAGAGGGATAAAATAATTTGACATATTTGTCATATTTTGTTCAGAATTAATCGGAAGAACCACAATATTGTCTTTTATTTGTCGACGTTTCGGATCCACAACAGGATCCATCTTCAGGACATAATAGCGTGAGGGAAAATGCAAGAGAAGAACCTTGATTAATACTACTTGGTTGAGTGTAGGAAACCTAGAGAGTCAGCTCAGTGAAAATCTTAGGGTTTACTACATAATTTTCATATTAATTAATTAAAAGCAAATTGATTTTTAATTTTATAATTTAATTAGTATTATAATAATGTTATAAGCTAGTATTTTAGGTTAACTAAAGGTCCGATTTTAATTACATTAGAGGTAATCTTAATAATATTATTATTAGTGTTATAGTTAAGTTTAATTTAGAATTAAATAATAATAAATATTATTTTAAAGAAATATTTTTACCTTAAAAACTATGTTGTAGGTTGGTTATTAGTTTAAAAAGAGGTTAGTTTATTTGAGGTAATATTATTATTGTTAATGATTTCTTACTATTTAGGTTTTAGTTTTTAGAATTAATTTAGTGGTTATAAGTATTCCAGGAATATTAATGAGTAAAAATAAGTATTTTAGGAATATTAATGAGTAAAAATAAGTATTTTAGGATTATTAATGAGTGAAACTAGTTTAGTTAATTAGTTTAATTTAATTTATAATAGTTTAGGGTAGAAATAAGGATAAAACCTATTAATAAACCCTAGCAAGGTATAAGTTATTAGTTCCTAGAGATCAGGTTATTTCTTTCCCGAAAGAGCGGGATCTAATTATCGCTAATCTCCAAACCGTTGTCTCTCTTTAGATTGTTGGGATTCTTAATGATTTCAATTTCTTCTCTAATTCGTCGCTTAGGGAGGTAGTCTTATTTTGCTAGGATTTTGGTGTCTTCTAGGAGTATGTGATGTTTTCTTGTGAGAGAATGTTCTGCTAAGGCAATAAAAAATCATCATCATAGGTTTTTGGATGTCTATGGTTTTGGAATTCATGATTAATATAAAAAATGCCTCTAAAGCCTCATTGTAATTCATTATGCTCAGACAGATGCACGTAGAAGCCACATCTCTTCTCAAAGATAGCTACCACCATTCGAGCAAGTGTTTCAATTCTGCAGTTTTACAGTTTCATCCTATTTCATTATTCAATAGAAGATATTGTCCAGTGGATATTTATGTTATTCTTCATATCTCCATGTTTATTGTATTCAGTCTATTAATCATTTCATTCTGAAATAACACTAACTTAGTAATTCTCAAAGTAGACAAAGGTGGCACCACTGTTATCATGAACCAAGAAGACTACATCACAAAAATGAACGAACACCTAGCATGTGGTAGTTATAAAAATATCCCAAAAAACCCCCTTAAAAATATCACAAGGGAAGTGAAAAAAATCCATCAACAACTCCAGCCTAGACGAGAGGACGAAAAATAGATTGCTACCCAACACTGAGATCACCCCGAGAATTTATGGTCTACCAAAAATCCACAAAGAAGGAACTCCTCTCAGACCTATAGTTAATACAATAGGTTCACCCACCTATGAGCTTGCCAAATATGTCGCAAAATTTTTAGGCCCCCTAGTAGGTCATATTGATTCCTTCATTAAAGACTCAAATGATTGCGTTAATATTATTAAGAATGAAAAAGTAGAACTGAATGACACCCTCATTAGCTTTGATGTTGTCTCTCTATTCACAAAGATCCCTCTTAACGAAGCCATCATGGTTGTCAAAGAAGTAACTGATCCTGAAACAACGAAACTAGCTGAGGTATGTCTTTGTTCCACATTCTTCAGCTATAAAGGAGAATTTTATGAACAAACCAGTGGCGTAGCGATGGGCTCTCCACTTTCCCCCATAGTTGCCAACCTTTACATGGAAAAATTTGAGAAGAAATCCCTAGATTCCTATCCCCTGAAACCTCTAAGATGGAAATGTTACATTGATGATACTAATGTATTATGGCCCCATGGGAAAGAAGAGCTAGATAAATTCTTACAACATCTTAATAATCTATTTGATGACATCAAGTTCACAATGGAACTCGAAGATAATGGCAGCATCCCCTTCTTAGACATACTAATCAACAGGAAAGAAGACGGAAAACTGGGACATTCAGTCTATAGAAAAAAGACCCACACCTAAAACTACCTTCACGCCAGTTCCCATCACCACCCCAACCAAAAATTAGGAATTCTTAACACTTTATCCACAAGAGCCATTAGAATTTCAGATAAAGAACACCTAGAACAAAAGAAAAATCACCTTCACAAAGTTTTCAAAAGCATAGGTTATAAACACAAAGAGATTAAAAACGCAATAAAGAAAACCCTAGAAAGAGAAATTAATAGATCTCAACAAAAAAATTAATCTTAGTAAACAATAAAAAAATCATCATCATATAAAAATAAAAAATAAAATTTCTAAATATTATTTATCTATTTATTATATCTAAACAACTATAATTATAATTAAATGATCATACATCCACTTTAATCTTGCATCTAACATACATACAAAATTATTCAAATAATTTTCAAACATACATTTCATAGTTTGTAATGTTCTCCATACTAAAGAGGTATGAGGTATGAGTTAAAATGAATATTTGTTTGTAATTAAAATTCAGTAAATTGTAATCTTCTCCATACATAAAAGGTATGAGTTAAAATGAATATTTGTTTGTAATTAAAATTCAGTAAATATTAATGGTAATCAACTATATACCCTATAAATTTTATATATATTAAATTTTCACATATCTTAATTTAAAATAAATTTATGTCCATAATAAAATTTATTTAATTTATATAAAATAAATTGTAACAAACAGTATCTACTTTTACTTTTAATATGTACTTTTATCACATGCTATCAATATAAAACAAAATTGAAAAATAAGTATAACATATTTATAATTGCAATATTATAAAAAAAATTAACATATTTATAATTACAATATTATTATAATAATATTGAAGTAATTTTATATAAATAATAATAATTATTATTATTATTATTATTATTATTATTATTATATAATATTAATTTAATTATATATAAATTATATTCAAATTCGAATTCTTAGTCTATGTATGCATGAGAGATTGGAAAGGAAGAGGAAGATATTTCAATAAATAATTAAAACAAGTAAATGAAAATGTTAAATTACAACCAATAAAAAAAATATTTAAATTATAAAATGTGTTTCTAATTAAATTTAAATTTTAATAAACTAAAATAATATATATATAAATAATTAAAACAAGTCTATAAAAATGTTAAATTATAACCAATAAAAAAAATATTTGAATTATAAAATGTGTTTCTAATTAAATTTAAAATTTAATAAACTAAAAAAATGTAAAAATGAGAGAATATGTCAAAATAGTTAAAAAAAACAATCACTATAACATAGAATGTAACAAACTACCTTTAGTTATTCTTTTTATCCATCATGAGGTAATATTAAAAATCATAGCTAGACTATTACTCATAGGATGTCCCTAAACAATATTTCGATAAATGTCTTCTAGAAAATGACTAATTTGATGGGTACACTAGAGTTATGTTTCTAGTTTGATGGGTATACTAGAGTTATGGTTGGGGTAGCACATTGTTATGTGACTTCTTATATGTTTTTCTAGCAATCAAGGTTGACCAATCATTATTGGAAATGAATATGTTGGTAACATGAATATAGTAAGAAGGGTTGTAATTTAGTGTGTGGTAGTGATTGTAATCTTGTGTCAATAATTGATTGTAAAGTTTTATTTATAAAGTTGGTGATAGTAAGGAAATAAACATATATTATTATTATCCTAGTAGTATTATCATATCTATTATAGAGTTTAAATAATGTTTTGTATCAATGTTATAAAAGAGAGGATGAAAGAAGTAATCGAGTACCTTGGCTTAGGGGTTTGAGAGGATGAAAGAAGTAATCAAGTACCTTGGTTTAGGGATTTGTGATAGAATGAGTCCAAAGAATATTTATTGATTGAAGAAGGAATTTCAACCATTTTTAATTATGGTAACAAAAAATAATGAAGAATTTTCCTCCAAAATTTCAAAATCCTTAAAGATATAATAATAATTCATTCAAATATCATAATAGATTTAATATTGAAAACAAAAAATATCATCCAACTTTAAATTCCTAGAATACACAAACTATTTGCAAATCCTATCTTTCAAGAAAATATTGTTTCCAACCTCTATCAACATCAATCCTAAGCTAATGGGATCTCCTTAGCAGATTCCTAATTAAAATCTCATCCCATGAAGTTTATGTTGTTATAACTATCTCAATCAAACAATAATTCTTTTGAAATTCCAAAAAACTTTTAACATAAAAAGCCAATATAGAACTAAGTGATTAAGGATGGAGATCCTTATTATCTAAATAAACTAGACTACATGTAGATAAAATCCCTAACTACACAATACTACACAATTGAGATCAAATTGATTTTAAACAATATCAAATCAAACAATATTTATAAAAGTAAGATACTTAATGAAAATGCCTCCAACTACATTACCACAAAATACCAATATACTTTCTTCTTCAATATACCTTTAAGACTCCATATCCCCTAGGTAATTATGCACTTACATATAATCATCTTGAATCATATGTTAAGAAATATCTTAACACATGTTGGTCAACCTTAAGAAGGGTACATCAATCCCCAATCCATAAAGTACAACAGCAAACAAAATCACAAGTGCCATATAAAATGGATGTATGCAAGCACTTGTTTTCAAAAATATTTAAAAGAAGTGTTTCCCATGCACATTTGGTAAATTGGTAAAAAACTCTGCAATATCCACTAAATAGGCAGTTTTCCTATTTGATTAATTAAGTTGGGACCAAATAAATTTTATGGATTATAGGAATGCCCATTACCTAGCGAGGTCCACCACAGTATTATTTTATAGGTTGTTTCCAATGGAAAGAGATTGTTGTGTATTCCCAAGTCCATGCTTGCTTATGGAAAATTTAAAAATAAAAGATTAGACATGTGTCCAGTGATCCGTAATTATTCTGAAAAGTAATCATTAAAAAATTCAAGTTTGTTGATGACTCGACACCTGGTGTTATGATGACGAAATGTATAGGCTCGCCATTCAAAACTCAGTGGTATGTTTATGTGTACCCTGAGTTCACTTTATGTATATTTAAAATATTTTAGAAAGATTAGCGTACACTAAAAATGCATCATTGCGGTTTTGAACGAGTGCTTTCTTGTCACCCAAGAAGACACAGAGTAGACAAATTACTCTGTTTGCTAGACACCTTTTGCTTAGCCTTTATCTTTAGCATTCCCTTGGGTAATTGAGCTACGGGTGATCTTCCATAGGTGTTGGACTCTGTATATAGCATTATCATTTAAGCTACTAAGTGTACTTAATATTTTGGTTTTATATAGAATTCTAAGTGTTAATTTAAATGGTTGAATTGTTTATTTGATATTTATGATTTTATATAGAATT
>JZKD02S0624864.1:261410-277592 GCA_000966675.3 Picea glauca | reverse complement strand
AGGAATTACCATGCTAAAGCATGATGAAAATGTGAATGTATGATGTGAATGGACCTTATGAAGAAGGTCGATGAATGTAAATAACATTATGAATTTATATTGCAGGACTGCTGAGAGGGGATGTGCAAAAAAAGAGACCACGATGGTGGTGGAAGGCACCCGGAAAGGTGGCGCTAACTTCCACCGAGAATTAACACCGTATTTGGACTCCACTGGCCCGAAGAACCAAAAGCGGCTCGCTGGCCCTGAATTTAATGTCTCGCAGGCTGGTAGGCGGATGGCTTAATGAGGGATGGGATGGTGAACTGCCCATCCATAGAGCCGTCGGGCCTGATCAACGCGAGGGGAATCACGCCACACGCAACCTCGCAAGAGGATAAGGCGTGAGGTAGAAGCAATTTCGGGGGGGCAGACGCGAGAGGAACTCTGGCATTACACAGAGTGAGTGATAGCAGAGAGGAAGGATTGCAACCTTCACTCCTGGTCACTGGCAGACAGAGAGACGCAGTCTCGCAACATCGTGGTCTCAGCTCGGGGGTGGTTGGTGGTAAATCCGTTGGGAGTTGCTAAGCCTACGGTTGGGTGGAAACGAGCACCCCTCTCAGCAATTGCATAACCCCTAGTGTTATTTCTGATAAGTGTTTTTCCTTTGACATCTTGCAATATATGTATTCTGATAAGTATTCTCATAAACTGTGAAACTATGAATGTTTTCATTATAATAATGTCTGTGTGGTATTTCGATCAGTACTAGTAGTGGTATATTGTATGGAAAGACTACGTATGGCTTGTGTCCTCATAAATTCATTATTTATATGCGTACTGATCTCATTCAGACTTCATGACTAGTTCTCGGGAGGAAGATACCCATATCCAACTCAGATAATACCCTGGGTGAACCTCTCCATAGAAATACCTTCCTTGAATAACCCCTCAAGAACCCGAAAGGTAAATGTGAAGGCGTAACGCCTTAGTAACTCTGTATGAGGAGAAACGATCCTCTTAAAAACTCGAGATGGAAGCTTAAGGATGGAATATCGAATCGATGGATGAGACTCCGTCGGGAGATCTGTGGTCACTCACGACCATTAGATTAGTAGGAGAAAGTAGGGCGTTAAAGGCCTTACCACTTGGTTTTCCTGTGCCTTCGTGGGTAGTGAAGAGTTTAGGACCATAGATCCCCACGGCCCATAAGAACATTTGGACCGTTGATCTTTCCACATCCACAAAGTAGTGGAAGAATGCGAGAGGTGGGACAGATCTGAGCCGTTAGATCTTAGCTAGAAAAACCCGACAGCCGTTGGATCCGTTAAGAGATGCATGAGGGTTAAACCTTCGTGAACAGTAGGGGTAAAATCCCGACGAGAGGGTTGACACATCGGGATATCGGTACTCGGGATATCGGAATTCTCAAGGTCGAGAAAGTCGGGGCATTTCAAGTCCCAAAACAACGAAATGATCTGGACCGTCCGTTTGTGCAGACACGTGGCAGAAATCGAGAGCCCGTCGGTATATCGGCTACCGGGGTTTTGAGTTGACAGAGAATTTATGTCATCAGGGTATCAAAAACTCCGAAATCACGAGATTGGATCAGGGCCGTCTATCAGCCGGAACACGTGGCGGAGATCCAGATCATCGGGGAAGTCCTGATAGAATAGTTAATAGGTGCATTGGAAGTTCGGTATGTCGCGAGTCCTGAGGACAAGACTTCCGGAGCATCAGAAGTCGCGAAATCGCGAGAGACGATCAGGACCGTCCATCTTGAGGAGGACGCATGGAGGAGATCAGAGCATTCAGGAGGTTTCCTGAAAAGAATGTCGTCCATCGACATATCGGGAGTCAGGAAATCGGGAATCCCGTGGACAAGAAGTCCTTGCAATTCGGAATCGCGAAGTCCGAAATTCCGACAAGGAAGGGAAAGCTCCATCATGGGGGCAAGCTGTCAGCATAGCGGAGGATCGAGATTCGAGGGATCGACAGTCCCGAGAACAAATGCATTCAGGCATTTGAAACCCCAAAGTCCCGATAGAAATCAGGGACTGTTGGTTTCATAGGCGATCACAGTCGTTGATCGCGCTAAAGGCGAAAAGGGGTTGTTAACTGACGTCATATCGGGAATCGGAGGATCGCGATTCCTGAGGACAAATGCATTTCGGCATTGAAAAGTCTGAAACCCCGATAAGCAGTGTGGCTGCGGTCATATGGGGAAAGGTCACGTGGACCAAAGCTCTAGCCCGAAGGGCTAGCTGAAGTCAGAGCGCATCGGCTTTTGGAAGCCCAAAACCCCGAAAGGAGATAAGGTTGTGGTCTTGCGAAATAGTGGTCATATGGGCCAGAAGTTTAGCCAGGAGGACTAGCGCGTAAAGGGGCGCATCGACAAATCAGAGATCGAGAGTTCGAGAGGACATGAACTCTTGTCAGTAGGAACCCCGAAACCCCGAAACCCGAAATTATCATCGGGAAATGTCACCGACTAGTTAAAAGAGGCCGTGACAGGTGCATCGGGTTTGGCAGTTCGCTGCTACGAGATTCGGGGATTCTCATTGTTGAGAAATCAACGAAAAAGTTTGATTTTAGGTAGTGGGTATGTTACATCACTACTACCCAATATAAGCCCTAACCATATTCATGATCCCTAAAACCCCTTACCTTTAATCCTTATCACCCATAACACACCCTAACACTAACACACCCTTGATTGTAGAGCACGTGAAGCAAAACTTGGAAGAATATGATGAGGTGCATGTTCCTACATTTAATAGGTGAACATTAATGGAGATACAATCTATGAATCATGATTAGATAAAGAGGATCATTAATATTATGTGGACATTTTGTACAATAGAAAATGGTACTATATTTCATTTTAATGTTTTGTGAGAGGTAGCTTATTATCTTTATCTTATATAGAGTATTCACTTTAATTGAATGTCATGTTGGAAAATGGGGAGATCCATGCTCATAAGATTCTAATGTGGATGTTTTAAAACCATCCATTGAAGTTGTTGAGCATGTTGAGGTAGACATTTTCGAGCCTACTATTTTAGGTAGTGCTTCAAACAACTAATTTCTTTGTAGCTATATTTTGTATTGAGGGGGATGGTTAGGTTCCACATAATTTGTGAAAATTGATTAAATACCAAGTGTAGTAGGCTAAATGAGTTTCACACTTTGATCGAGTGCTCAATTGTATATTGCAAACATTTTTGAAATCATCTCTACATTTTATCCTAAGCAAGTTAGAACTTAGTAGCATACAAGTAGTTGTGATGAGTAAAGCTAGCAAATTAGATAGGATTTTATTTACAAGGTGTTCTAGTGCAAGAGTACATAGAAAATATGAAGTGAGTACAAAATCATCTAGGAATTTTATTAAGTCAAATTTCAACCAATTTGTGAGGTTTTTATGATAGGAGAATGTCACGTGTCCTGAGCCTACTTTGAAAATTGTTTTTACGGGTTTTGTCTAAATTGAAAATGGATCTTATGACTAGAATCTAATATGAATGTTGATGTATTATGTGTTTTGAGATTAAATTGAAAATCAATATTATTTATTTTGTGTTTCAACCAATATTTATGTTTTTCAAGAGTCATTAATTTTAGAGACTTGATAACACCATTGAATGTCCAAGATCAATGATTTCCACTAGGGCAGGCCAACCTGCATTATTCAACCAATTGTTTTTTCCTGTGCTAACAATTTGTTTAAGAGATTTGCTTTTGCATATTTCATTTCCTAGTATTCCTATTTCTTTATATTACTACACATGTCATGTCCTATGACCCGATGACCATGTCATCTATGCATGGTCAAGAATGTGATACATAATTTCAAATCACATTTATTATAACCAAAAATATAATTTACAATTTTTAGGTCTAAGTTTATACCCACCATAGGATTTTATGGTCGCATTTGTACCCAATAGTTAACATTTATGCTCAATGGGTGTTTTATGCCTTATAGTTCTAGGGCCTAATCGGTAGACTATGCCCACCATTTATTACAAATTTATGTGTCTTTTAACTTTTTATAAGCCAACAAAAATATAATGGATAAAAGTTACCTTTGTTCATTGGAAAGGGTTCCTTTTTGGGTACGAATGAATGAATATAGATGAAGTTATGCATGAAATGCGACATCAATATTCTTATACTTTTGGTGTTATTGATGGATATAATAATGTCCCTACTATTCAAGAACATCCTATGATGAACTTGTTTAAAGAGTGATTTCATAATCAATGAATTAGTAATAAATAATCCATAATAGAAGTGGTAGAGAAAATATTAATATCTTATGAGCTTGACAAAAGTGGTGGTCAAAATCAACACATATATGAAATTTGTGGTGAAATATCATCGAAACTTATAGAGGGATATGCAAGAGTGTACAGTAAGAACCCTAAAAAACACAACCCCCGATGCTTGCAACATTATTTGGAGGGAAAAATTATGTTTTTTTTTCCAAACATGTAAAATGAGTATATTATAGTTTAATGAATATATATTCCTATTATTATATATGATTTTATACTTTATCAAAAAAATTGCCAATTCTTCAAAATGTTTTATAATTCGGTGAAAGATTCACCAAGATTTTCCAAAATTATATATTCAGTAAAATATTTGCAGGCGCACGCGCGCACACACACACACACACAATATTATTTATAAGATAGCCTTCAATTTTTCCTACGTATCATGGGGATTTTCCCATTTACTGTACATATAAATTTGGGGGTGTAGGTTCTTAAAATTTTCCCTGGTTACAATGATCTTAAATGGCCTCACATTATGTGGCGACAACTTGGCCCCCTTGCCAAATTTGATGAACTCTTTTGCAATCTAACTCACAAATACACTGTCTCCTTTATAACTTCTTTCTATTCTATGCACATCTGCATAAATTTTCTGTCTATTCTGAACTTCTTTCAATCTTTTCCCAGATTGTTTTCAATGGCTCTTATATTTCTTGAATCATTTTAGGTTCAACTAGAAATTTGTATTCAAGTATGTCCCAACCAAGAGGAGGATTTCTATAGGGCCTACCATACAAAAACTCAAAAGGTGCCATCTTAATCAAACTCTGATAATTATTGTTATACGAAAATTCCACAAGAAGTAAATGCTCTTACTGACAATTTTGTTGGTCCATTACATACATAGGCAACATATACTCTAACACCTTATTTACTCTTTATGTTTGTCCACCTATTTTAGGATGATATGCCACACTAAAATTAAGTTGTGTTCCCAAGGCTTCATGGAAACTAGTTTAGAATCTTCTCATAAACACTGAACCTCTATATGAAATGATCTTTTTCATAATTACATGCAGTCTCACTATCACATTTATAAAAACTCTTGCTATTTCCGATGCCTAATATGTTTTCTTTACTAGGATAAAATGCACACTCTTTGTCAAAGTATCCATTGCTACTAAGATTGAACAATCCCACTATGAACTCCATTGAAATCACTTCCCATTTTGATTCTAGTATTGCATGTGGCTGAAATAATCCTACTAGATGTCAATGTTCAACCTTTACTTTCTAACATTCCAGGAATCTTAGGACATAATCTATTGCGTCCTTCTTTCCACTCCAAAAGAATACCGATTTTAGATCTAAGTATAATTTTTTCACTCTAGGATGAGCCTTATATATTCTCTTGCTTATATATTCTCTTGTATGCTTCTTTGAATATCAACTTGTGAATTTCTTCATTTGGAGGTACATAAATTCTTCTGTGAAAAATCATTGATCCGTCATTATCCAAAGGATGTCCCTCATACTTAGGAATTCACATTACTTCATTTTGTAATTGTACCTTTACATTTGAATACCATGCATTATTTTCTTGTAATTTCAATATCTTTTCTCTAAGATTCATTTGCAAACAGTAACGTTGAGAATATCCCAGGTCTTCTAGTCAAGGCATTTTCTACCTTGTTTAATGTTCCCTTAATATATGTTATATAGAAATCATACTCGCTCAATAATTATAACCATTTTCTTTGTCTAGCATTCAAATTATTGTGTAAATATATGTTCAAGTCCATTGTGGCTTGTCTTTAGTTTTAACTTTCTTTCGACTAAGTAATGTCTCCAAATCCTTAGCACCTACACTACTACAACAAGTTCTAAGTCATGCATTACGTAATTATCTTCACGAGGTCTCAATTTCCTTGAACCGTAGGAAATCACCCTACCTCTTGCATTAGCACTGTGTCTAATCCTTCTATTGAAGCACTCGTACAAACTAGAAAACCCCAATCCATATCTGGTGTCTTCAGTATGGCAGTTGTCATCAACAATTGTTTAAGTTTATTGAACTCTTGTTCACATTTATCCATCCATATAAATTTCTTATTTTTCTTGCAATTATGGGATATGATTCCTAATATTAAAAAAAGCCTCTACAATTCTCCTATAATAATTTGCCAAACCCATAAAAATACGTACTTAATGTATGCTTGTAGGTGTTGACCATTCCATAATGGCTTCTATCTTTTCTAGATCCACAACATTCCTTCTCCTAGAATCATGTGTCCCAAATAATGAATCTCTAATTCAAAGAAAGAACACTTATATTAGAGTTTAACATACAACTTAGGCTCTCAAAGAGATTGCAATACCAACCTTAAATTCTCTTCATGCTCCTCTGGTGTCCTTGAATATATCAAAATATCATCCATGATTCATCTTTCTTCTCTACAAATATCATCGACGCTCCCCATGGTGATACACTAGGGTTGTCATGTGAAAATGAACATTCTAGATAGGATCAATTCCTAGTTTGAATTAAAATAGGAACTCCAACTCCTGCTTAGGTGGTAGTCCAAGTAACTCTTTTGGAAACACATTGACAAATTTTGATAATATAGGATGTTGAACTATGTTCACCATTTCATTAGGGGAAATTTGAGGTCTAAAATGGGCCACCTAAGTAAAATAGTAGTTAAAATAATAAAATAAGAGTTATAGATTTTCAAAGGGAAAGAAAGAAAACTACTTTTAAAATCATATTTTATACTTATCTCCTTGTAGGTTTACTCAAAATTCAAGTGTAAGCATTCGTTGGATGTGGAATAATACTTTTGATAGACCCACAATGAGATAAGATGGGAATACATGAAAAAAACACATTTTGTTGTAAAAAAACACCTTTTTTTTTTTTAATGTATTTCTAGTTTGTCTCATTGTGGGTCTATCAAAAGTATGCAGGGTGGGTACTTGTTGGATGCAGAATTTAATTCCACATCCGATGAGTGCATACATTTGAAATTTAAGTAAACCTATAAGGAGATAGTTAAAAATACAATTAAAAAAAGTAGTTTTCTTCCTTTCCCTCCAAAAATATTTACCCTTATGGTTGACATSATCATCTTGAATCCTATTGATTYTTTTAAAGTTGATTTTGATAGTACATTTTTTTTGTTTTGAGGCCCATTTTTAWCCTCAAAATTCCCCTAATGCCTCTTTCTTATTCATAGTTGTCACAWCATACAACTTGCAATCCTTCTTAACACTTTTATTCAGTTGCATCATTGAAATAAATCTCAAAGACACTCCTCTATTAACCCTTGCGAAAGTTCTTTTGTGGACTCCTGAGTTGCCTATAAAGTAAAGCATTTTATCCTTACAATATAACACTGCCTCATGGGCTTCTAACTAATCCATACCTATGATCATATCATAGGATCCCAAGGTGGCAGTGTACACTAACACTTGGGTAATACATACCCCAAGGTCAACTTCCCAGTKCTAAATTAACTACCCTACACCTTGTTTAACACYAAAATCCATTTCAACCTGATTGRAATATTCTTGACTAATTACCATCATCCCATATCTAGATAATGCATTCTATGAAATAAAMATTTATGTTGCTCCTAGATCTATCAACAATGAAAAACATATACCATTAATCTTACCTGTCATTTCAAGCATTGTTGATTGATGCTCATCCTAGTGGTTGTTCACCATTGCATGTGTCTTGTGGGGTTTACTCAAATCACCAATAATGGTCTAGCTTTTCTCCTGACCAGTTCCTCTCTGTTCATGTGGACAATACCTCCGAAAATGTGGCTTTCCACATTTCCAACACCCCCTCTTAGGAGGTTTCCTCTAACTCCCAAACTGTGTAAATGCAGACCCACTATTATGTTGAGTATGCTACATTGGTGGCCTATACGCTGGCCTATGGCCTCTTGAATGACATCTCATGGTCTCTAACACATGCCCCCTTCATGCATCCTTGCACCCTGTCACTAGTATATATGTGCTAACTAATTGAGAACTTAGTCTTTCTCCTCTTGAACCCAAAGGTCTAGATGGTCTAAATTAACCACCTCCCATGAATTCCTCCTCGACTACGATATCCCTCTAAATGTCCTCGTAGAAAATCTAGTTCAATTACCAATTTAACCAAGACAATATTTAGTCCACAATGATTAGTCCTCTAGTAATCATTCAATGGTTCAGGATTGTCCTCAGTAACAGTAATATAACAAGTCTTCCTTCAAATGGAATCGTTAGTCCATAATGATTGGTCCTCTACTAATCATTCAATGGTTCACACTTGTTCTTAGCAACAACAATGCAACAATTTTTTCCTCAAGTAGCCATATACAATCAACCTTAAATCCTTATAAGTGGTTCACTTAGTTCATTTCATTCAATTACAAATTACATGTAAATTTTCAATTACATTTCTTTATAAAATGGATAGAAAGAGACTTGTTCCAACATTTTCTTGTAAATTTTCTTTTAATCGGAGATTCCTCCTTGTAGGGCTAATTCATATGAATAAAATGAAATTATGAATGCATAAAGAGAGCCTTCTTCTTCAAAACTAATCAACATTCTATGTCATCACTAGCAACCAATCAATTCAAAGTAATGAGACAAGGTTTTAAAGAGATTCAAGAGTATGTATTTATTGAATTACATGTATTTCGCATGCATCGAAATATGGTAAAAAGTTATTGTAGTTTAGCTAGGGGAATAATATGGGGTACCTAGGGAGGTACCCAAGGGGAATAATATGGGGTACCTAGAGAGGTACCCAAGGGAAATAATAGTAGATAAGTATTATTATGTATAGAGACCACTTTTCATAAATAAGGCCTAGTGTGAATGCAATAAATGTAAGATTGCTTACTAGAAGGCTCTGCCTTATTTACTATAATTGGCCTACATAATAATACATAGTCACATCCCCATTGGGTGCCTCACTAGGTACCCTATATTAGCTCCTATTATCGTAGGATTTGTACTTGTGCAAATCCCAACACAAGTCCCCAAATCCGTGTAACTATGGAATATCCTACCAGTGTCACCTTAGTAAGAAATTATCTTGTTTTAGTGATGGAGGAGGTCCACCACAGGGGAGGCTTCCCCGATGACCTAAAGGGATCAAAGTAGCAAGTATTGTAGCCAAACCTACCATCCCCTCTCTTGATCTCTTAAAGAAAAGGCTAGGTCAATGAAATAGAAGGAATATGAAGTTGTTTGAGTACATGCCCGGAACAAGAACACTTTATAGCAAATATATGATTATTTTCAAGTCCAAACATGCAATAAATACTCTTTTAAGATCACTAGACAATGAATTTTCTATAGCTGTTATGAATTTGCAACAATGAACAATAGTACAACAATAGTAAGTAAATTATAACAAAAACAATAATTATCAATTAGAAATGCAACAATTGACAATGTAAACTTAGCTCACATCCACTAGAGTAGTATCCAATTGTTATATGCAATCAAGAGTCTAGGGATAAAATCCTAAAATGCTAGCACTTTAGGGCTTTAGGAATTTAACCCTAGCTAGAATTTCTTTACAAATTTTGGACAAAATTAACCTTGTGAGAGGAGGAAGCACTTATGCTCTTCTCTTAGGGTTTCACCAAGCAAGACATCTAGCATGAACAAGTAAAATTACCATGTAACATTAATAGCATGAAATAAATTTGCAGAAATTTCACTTACTTCACCAAAATAACATGAAATAAAACCCTAATTGCAAAAATTACATCCAAAAATCAGCAAAGAGCATCCATAACTTGACCTTCCAAAGATAGTGCATAAGAGAGAGAAGCCGATGACCCTAAAATGATGAAAATTTCAAAAGTAATACTCACAAATGGTGAGCGATGAATGATGATAAAATAAAATTAGAAGGTCCTCTATTTATATGAGGCATTCTTAACCATTTTTTCCACATAAAATTGTCAACAACAAATTAGAAGAGGGTCAACCCCTTCATTTGTCTCTAAAATATGCCAAAAATGAAATATACATGAAATAAAACCCTAGAAGGGTGACGTAGGGCTGAAAAGTGAGACGTCAAGCCTCAAAGAGGAGATTGTTGGACCTCCAAACGCCATGTGTCATGCTCTCATGTGAAAAGTGCCATGCCACGTGTCTCCTCCTATCAAACCACCTTTAGAACCACATCATCCATTGAACCCTAACCTCCAAGATGACATTAAGGGATAAAGGGTGACATCCTAGGCCTCCAAAGGCCACACTCAAGTATAGAAAGGTCATATGCGGTTCATCATCCAAAGCCTTCCTCGTGAGGCTATACATCCTCAAAAGGTGCAATGTTCATCATAAATGGTCTCCTACATGTGGGGTATGCCATCCATCCCATGGGTTTCAAGCCCATATGAAGGTCCAAGTGGCGTAGTTTCTTCATGAATAGCTTTCACCGAGCAAGGTCCTACAAAGATAGACAAGTACGCCCTCCAAGGATCCACAAGTCATATCAATCATGCCAAGTAAGCCACATTTAATAAAACAACCACCCAAACAAGTGCATTAAATCCCCCCTTTTAAAATTAAACAAATGCTCAAAGACCTTATAGACTTTGCCAAATTTAGGTATGGGAGGGGTGTCATGGTGCCCTATTCGGTAGGCCAATCCCTAAGTCAAAGAATGTTTTCCAAGAAGACCCTATCTAGATCATGTAATGAGTATGAGGTGGATTGGGAAAATACTCTTGGGCATGGGGTTATTGACATATCAAGGGCTCATATTGTTTCATTTATGGGTGCCTTTGTTGAGGGTGCGCTGCATCCCTTCTTTTGCAATGCAAAATTTTTCCAAGCCCTTTATTTTCCTTTCCTTTTATTTTTTAAACTCTGAACATTGAGTGCTATGTGCAAATGGAAATAAAAGAGCACCGAAATGCCACTTGAAGTTAGAACATATTGGGTGCTATATGCAATGGAAATAAAATAACACTGCAATGCACTCCCCCTTCAAGCGAGACACTTTTGGTTTATTTTCTTTTAAAATTCCTTTATCCCTTTAGAGAAGTGTTTCATGGCTCTTGGGACCTTAGGGAGAGCATCTAGAAGGATGGACTATGGCTTTTGATGTTTACAGTGCTAGCTCTAACACCTTTAGGCCTTCATCCCCTTCTTCCCATGGTGCCCTATTCGGTAGGCCAATCCCTAAGTCAAATAATGTTTCCCAAGAAGACCCTATCTAGATCATGTAATGAGTATGAGGTGGATTGGGAAAATACTCTTGGGCATGGGGTTATTGACATATCAAGGGCTCATATTGTCTCATTTATGGGTGCCTTTGTTGAGGGTGCACTGCATCCCTTCTTTTGCAATGCAACATTTTTCTAATCCCTTTATTTTCCTTTCCTTTTATTTTTTAAAATCCGAACATTGAGTGCTATGTGCAAATGGAAATAAAAGAGCACTGCAATGCCACTTGAAGTTAGAACACATTGGGTGCTATATGCAATGGAAATAAAGTAACACCGCAATGCACTCCCCCTTCAAGCGAGACACTTTTGGTTTATTTTCTTTTAAAATTCCTTTATCCCTTTAGAGAAGTGTTTCGTGGCTCTCGAGACCTTAGGGAGAGCATATCAAAGGATGTACTATGGCTTTTGATGTTTACAGTGCTAGCTCCAACACCTTTAGGCCTTCATCCCCTTCTTCACATGAAATGAGGTACACACCCTTCTTGGGGTCAATGAACCTGAAAACCAAAAGATGAGGAAACAAAGGGGAAGAAGTGTGGAAAGTGGTAAGTATGACTGGGAATGGTATGATGACCCTTCAAGGAAACCTCCCAGTAGCAACCCTTTTCCCGAGGGTGACCAACTCACTAGGATACCATGAGAACCACCAAGGTGAAATTAGGCAAAAGCTATAATTTCCAAGCAAACGTTCCATAATCAAGAAAGGACTCATTCCAACATGCTCAGATGCCTCAAATATTAAAGTGACACTTACCATGAGACTGGACTTGTTACCTCTTGAAGAAAGTCTTGCTGTCTTTTGGGGGCCAAATCGGTGTAGTGGACGTTGCTCTACTGTTGACGACAAGTGGTGATATAATTTGAAAAGGAGGGGCTCTATTTGCTTAATGTGGGCTCTGCTAGTCAATATGACTCTCAACACTCCATGTATGCTACATGGAGGCCTCAAGGTATCATCTCCTTAGTTACCCCTAGGCATGGGGGGTAACACCTCCCTAGGTATACTACAACAATTTGGGCCGATTTTGGTCCAAAACCAGTCAAATAGGTCGGTTCCACCAGTTTCGATAACACAATGTGCCACCACAAAACTCTATAAAGAGTGATCACAACACCCTTACTCCCCTAGCAATGTTCAAAGGCCTAGAAAGGGAAATTCCAACAATAATTCATCTAATTTCGAAGCTCAAAACTTGTCAATTTGACCTCCTGAAGGAAGATCACATCCAACTGAAATCTTTGCAAGACACCTTGAACAATTTTCTTTTGCCCGGGGACCGTCATCCCTTCTACATTTCAAGATAGTAGAGACAACTTCAATCCAAAGGAAGATGGATCCCTAAACTACTAAACTCATTATCCATTTCAAAACCCTCCAATGTTGGAGGTTGTCTATCAAACAAATACACCATTGTATATGGGTAAGACTTCACCCATGGATTAGGGTTGAAGTTCCTACTTGGATTGTCCACACAAGTAGGGAAGAGACTGCCTTCTGTTTGTTATACTTTACTTGCCACCCAACTTCAATCTCTATACTGCTCAAAACTGCATTAACACCCTCCCCTTGACTCGTGGTCAGAGGGTTGTCGAGGTTGTACAATGGAAGAACTATTAGCCTGATGAACATGTTGAATCACCAGTGCACTAGGAGTCCACACAGACGAAGTACCAACTGCGTGTAAACATCCAAATGGGATAGCAACTACACTTGAAATACTGAATGAAACACCAGTTCCTCCAAATCCCACTGCTAGTAAAATACCACGACTCCCAACACCTTGCCCCAAAGCCACTGAGGTAGCAACAATCGCCTTACCATGAGAATTCAATGGTACAATAGAGCCTCCCTTCACTTGCCTCCTCTGGCCTGAGGAAACGAAACAAGCATTCCCAAATAATATAGTATTGTGCTTGGCATGCAAAGCATACATTTGGTAAGTTAAGGTACCTTACATTATGTTTGTGGACACCATCAATGGTGCACACATAGATGAAATGGGGAAGTTTTCGCTTCAAATCCACCTCCACACACACCCTTGGATTGGCACAGAATGAATTGCATTGACCATCTAGAATATGAACCTTACCAAATCGATGGGCAAACAAATCAACAAAGGGGCGCATATCAACATGAAAGGTTGAAAGCTCCAACCAAAGCGAATAGTGTGCCTAACTACGATAATCAGAGTTGAAATCTTCCCTCCAAGATTGAACATAAGAAAGAGAACTCGCAATATTCCAAGTGCCAAACTATAAAAATGATAGGACACAACATAAGAGTTAAATAGAAAACAAACATATTTCAATCCCAAGCCCCAATAAGAATTTAGGGAAATCCCCTGAGCTTCCCAATTCAGAAGGAACCAATAGTTAAATGATTCTTCATCAGGAATTCAATATAAAAAATAAAATAACTCCTCTAGCTTCCAAATGCAAGTGCTCCTCAAACAATTTCTTTTTTATCAACAAGAAAAAATTTAAAGTCGTCTAGATCTATACTCGGCATGGACCTAACATTTACCGAAGGCCGCGAAGGAACATCAACCTGAGGCTCTGAATTAAGTTGTGTCTAAAATGACAAATCAGATTGCTTCTCCATATCCACCACTTCCCTTGCACATGCAATTGCAAGTGAGTAGTCACCAACCTGTGAGGTTGCACCCAACTCTACCTATGAGTGGGGTGCTCCTACAATACACAAAGTGTGCACTACCCACTCCTTGCTTATATCCATAACCTTTGTATCGGGGTTTAACCCCATGAAAATCTCCTCCTCCATGGTGACAACATTCTCCATTGAGGGAAGAGCAGGTCAATTATCTTTGCTCTTGCTCAAACTAGAAATCCTAGCACCCAAAAACCTGACATTTAGAGAGAAAATCATTCCACGCACAGAACCATCATTTTATGGACAATTAAGGGGAATTACTTCGTAGGAGAACGCTCCCTAGATTAACATCATCTACGATACAAATTTTCTCCATTATCTACAAAACCTCACGGCCTACCCCTAGAAAAAGTCTACTCATTTACTCCGTCTCACCTTGGCTACCCATCCACAACATTGTTTTCACAACAAAGAAAATAAACCCAATCATACAACCATCTTGTCCTGCTATAACATCCACTCGTACCTTTTCTAGAGAGCTTGTACCTATTTTTTTACCTTTAGATGTCAAATCCTCTCTTCCCATACCTACCCCCATTGCCATTTTTGTTGAACCCACGTCCATACGTGTGCCCTGTCCCTTAGTTCATGTGTTCGTACACTTTCCCACACCACCACTCTCCCCCGAATTCCCAAATTTTTAGCAAGCTTTTTTCGAGATTACCAATGGGCTTGCTATGGTAGGTTGTGCTTAATTGATTCTCCCACTTGTAATCAATTTTGAAACTTTGATGTCAATGAAAATGAGAATTTGGTCATCTTCATTCCCTTTCTCTTTTGCATGTTAATTATTTCCTTTAATGTTGCAACACTTTTTCATAGCCAAGTTTATTTATTTCATACGTTATTGTGGTTGTTTTTGACTTGGCAGTGTGCAATATTTGTGAACATGAGCCTTGATTTATTTTCATGAATTTTCTCTATTTTTCGATCTAACTTAATATTCTTGATTTTAATTGGTAGATCGAAAGTAGCATCTAGGGATACCCCCTAGAGTTGGTACAAACCAACCCAAAGTGAGAGGAGATCAAGGGGTAGCAGGTCCTTTGTTCCTAGGCTTCTCACCTAAAGTACAAGTTTGGGTGATAACGGATCGTCAACATGTTTAGCATCACTTGACAGACCCCCTTCCACCTTTGCCACTCGAAGGAAACTACCATCTCTCTAAATGACTGGAACACTTTTACAAGACACTACAACATAAAGATGGAAGTAAACCTAGTCTTTGCATATCACAGATGTTGCAAGGTGGCATATTTTCTATAAATTACCATAGATGTTGCATGATTAATAATTGCAACACCTTTCCTTCATTCACTATCTACCCAACCCATGCAATGTTAGTTATATCCTTGAGTAGAAGGTTCATGTATTGAACAATGGAAGGAGTCCAACATATATTTGGGTACTCATCCTCAATCAAACCCTTCACAAGTATGTTATTGGTTGCATATCTATCACAATCTACACATCTTCTCACCGAACCTCTTGAATAGCCTCTTTGAAGAGGCCCATCAAATATGAACCATTCTTGGTCCTCCCTATAGTGCTATTGCATTTTAGAAAGATGACCTCTCATGGACTAGAAACCAATATATTAATAAGAGCTTTATGGTTGATATCTCTCCATCCATCTGAGATGAGGACATCCTAGAATCCTTCCAACTCTCTCTAATGTCATGAAGTCTCACTTAGATGCACGACTTTTCTTCTAACAAGACTATTGTCCTTTTATCTTCTCATAAATCAGGGTTGTGCATCCTTTGGAAAGATGGTTGACCAAATTCTTTATCATCTCCTTCCAATAAGGAGACCTACACACATTACATGCTATGTTGTAGCATCCCTAGATACCTATCTTGGCCATTGGGCACTACCAACAAGGTTTCTTTCCTCATTAATCATCTATGAGGCTAAATTTGACCTCTAACAACAATATCATACATAATTTGTAAGCAAATATAACATAGCAATGGAGATAACATTG
>JZKD02S0624864.1:234676-245721 GCA_000966675.3 Picea glauca | reverse complement strand
AGGATAAATGTTGTGTCTCTTGTGGATGTGTATTTCTCAGTGATCTTGTTCTTATGATGCTCTTATCTATTGAAATGCAAAGAACTATAATAATGGCATAAACATTAACAAAAACAACCTCAACAGTGGACAAGGGTGTCGTACCACACAGTCACACCATCCAACAAAAGAGGTTGCACCATACAGTCAATGCTCCAACAACAATAGACAAGGGGCCATAGCAAACCCTCACACTCCAACAGGAATGAAACAAGAGGCCGCAACAGTGAGCCACACTCAAGAGAGAGGATCCGCTCATACTAGAGGCAGGTAATGAGAAGGGCCACACCAACAGTCACCCATAACAACAAAGAAAGGAACCGCACCACACTCACCCATAGACCTCAAAAGGGGAAAGCCGCAACAACCTCAGAAAACTCCAACGACAAGTGTAAGGGAAGGCCGCATTTACTAAACAGGAGGCCGCACCTGCTAGCCACCATTCAACAGTAGACAAGGGCCGCAGAACCAACACAACAGTCCTCTAGGGTAGCCGCAACAATAGAGAGAAGATCTGCTCACACTAGGAACATAGGAGCATCACAATAATAATGTGTGTGTTGTGAGGGGTAGGGGGGGGTTTTATTTATAGTTTAGGCTAGGGTAATAAAATTATAAATTAAATTAAAATAATTATTAAATATAACATGTTTAAATTAAATAATTTAAACATGGTATAATTTACATTTAATTTAAACTTTATTTAACCCTTAAGACAAAACAACATAAAACCCCAAACCAACACAAGTAAGGGAGGGTTTAGGAGGGTTTACAAGGTGGCAATACTTGTTCATTCATGTTCAAAGTGACCTTTTTAACTTTATCATCATTGCATATGGGATACATCCCTCATGTGGTCATGTCCTCCTTTAAGGAGGGTCACACACCAACAAAATACTTGATCGAGGATCAAGTTGCCCCATAACTTTTTCTGAGGTCTTATCCACCAAGGTCCAAGACCAAGGATCAATCCATGCCCCAGGCATGGGTACCCTGGACCATGTCCAGGGGCCCTAGACTTATCTAGGAGCTTTAACTGCTTGGTCCCAGACAAAGAACCCCAGTCATATACTGGGGGCCCTCTCAGGGGTCTTATCCACCAAGGTACAAGACCAAGGATCAACCCATGCTCCATGCATGGGTACCCTGGACATTTCCAGGGGACCTAGACATATCTAGGGGCTTTAGTTGCTTGGTCCCAGACCAAGAACCCCAGTCATATACTGGGGGCCCTTACAAGGGTCTTTTGCCATGGAACTGACCTTTTGGTCCTAGACCAAGAAACCCCAGGGGTGCACTTGGGGGCCCTAAATCTCAGCTAGGGTCTTTTCCATCCTCCTAGAGAATGGCTCTTGCAACTGCTATAAATTTAACAACACTAAAAATTAAAAGACAGCGCAATGCATTCCCCCATCAAGCAAGACATTTGATTTGTTTTCTTTTTTAAAAAGGTCCTTCATTTTTATGGAGAAGCGTTTCTTTTCTCTTAGGACCTTATAGGGCGAGCATCTAGAAGGATTAGATATGGCTTTTGACTTTTGCCGCTAAAACACTTCTGGGCCTTCAGCCCCTTCTTCCCATGAAGTGAGGTACAAGCCTTTCTTGGGGTCAATGAACCCAAATACACAAAAAATGAAGAAATGGAGGGGAAGAAGTGTGGAAAGTGACAAGTATGAGTGGGAATGTTACAATGACCCTTCAAGGAGACCCCCTAGTAGCAACCCTTTCTCTGAGGGTGACCCACTTACTAGGAAACCATGTCAACCACCGAAGTGAAATAAGCAAAAAGGTATAATTTCCAAGCAAACGTTCCATAATCAAGAAATGATCCTTTGCAGCATGCTCAAATGCTTCAATTATTAAAGTGACACTTACCACGAGATTGGGCTTGTTACCTCATGAAGCAAGACTTGTTGTACTTTGTGGATCAAACTGGTGTGGCAGACACTGCCATGTTGTTGTTGATGAATAATGATGTGTGGTGGAGAGGAGAGGCTATGTCTGCTCAATGTGGGCTCATCTAGTCATCTGACTCTCGACACTCCATGTCTTCTACCTACGGGCCACAAGACATCATCTCATTAGTTACCCCTAGGCTAGGGGGGTAACAAGAGGAAGACAACTTTTTTGGGCATGTCTATAATTAGTAGTTTCTATGTATGGCAGGTACAGGGTGAATGTCATGGCTCCAGGATGCAACGATGGCAAGGGTCAAGGTTTCGGTGGATGAAGAGAGATGAGTTAAGAGCAGTGTTAATTGGGTGGCTGGTCTCCTAGAGTGAAATGACATGAGGTTGTGTGATGAAGGGATTCATGTATATGAGATTCCCAAGGGCTAAATCTTGAACCCTAATTTGCCCTTGTTTGACTTTTCAAAGGTCTTATTCACTTCACATAAATTAGGCTTCATGCTCAAAACCCTAAGTCAAATTGTTGGAGAGAATTGCCATGCTATTTTGTTAAAACCAAAAATCTATAGACGCCTTGTCAAGAATGCTAAAAGGTCAATTTGTTAAGTAAAGATTGAGGTTTGACCTTATCTTTAGCATGGAAATAAAAGCCAAAACCGAAAAAGCTGAAAACACTAAAGTAGAGATTTTTTTTTCCAGCTTTGCTTACATGAAAAACATGCTAATCGTATCCAGTCTCTTGAAGGGAATAAGACAACCTCTTAGTGGTGGTTTCATGCTTTAAATGATGATTTAAAACAGGGAAAAAGTCCTTGAAAATCTGCCAGCGAATCAAGGGATAAGACAGCAAGGAAAAGCAAGGAAATAAAGGCAATACGGGGGGTCGAAACAGCAGTCAAGTATCCTGATTCCTTTCTAAACAGCCAGTGAATTAGGAAAAGGACAGTCAGCAAAAGGAGGAAAAAACAGCCAGAGAATAAGGAGAATAATAAAACCAGCAGGACGACTCTCAAGAAAGACATTGTTGACAGAAATTACAGCCTATCGAATAGGAAAACTCCTAGCTGAAGGTGACTTCATTGCTAAAGTAATGGCATGCTAATAACTACTAGAAAAAACTCATTCAAACAGCAGGAAAAAATCCTGTCAAAATAGTAATTAAAGTGAGTTGGCAGCCATGCATAATATGATAGAGAGGCGTTCTTTTCTTGCCTTATTCAACAGGCAGTTAGGGCAACTTATCCTCCATGTATTGCATTTTTTTATATACAGATTTGAGAGACAGTGATGAGGTTAGACTGTTCATTCTCTTGGCATTTTTGTAGCAATGGACAGCTCTTCACTCTTCCATCCTCCAGACCTTAGACCACTACCTCCACTGTAAGCAAGGAGATCCATGGCAACCTGTCACCTATGACTCACTATGATGCAATTGATCTCTTGGGTAATATGTGATTTGGTATGATTATGCTTTGTTCTAGCTCTTTGAATCTATTGGATGTCATTGATTAAGTGGCTTTGAATCTTCTTCACCCAAGGTGCACATTTACTTCACTAATTTCCATTAAATTCGTTGTTACAAGTATCTCCGGGATCTTATCTCAACCACTGAAAATTGTTATTTAAAAACTTACCCTCTCTTGACTATTTACAGACAGCCCAAGGAGTTCTTTGTGTGCTGATTGTCTTGTTTATGCAGATTTATTGAATACATGGCAACATACACCTCTTAGGTACACCCCACTGAGACTGGAAAAGCACCAATTCGAACAGTGAGTCATCTAGTAGTGATAGGGCTAGATGGCCTATAATTATTAGGTAGGTCTGCCAGTGCAGATTTGCATGATATCACGGGGCTATAATCCCATTCAACCCAATCCATTACTCTTACGCTTGGCCAATCTGCTCACTGTAGAGCACTCTACCACCCTCATTCTCTAGAAATTTCAGAATTCTGACTTTTAATCGAGTTCTAAAATTTCACCTCACATAGGAGGTTTCCTGGATCCAAACCCTATGAGTATTCAGCCTTAGGGGTGATCTGAAATATAAATGACAGCAGCAAACAACAGATAATATTTCAATTCACTTCAACCCCAATCCACAAGGCAATTCAAAAATAAGGATACAAAACTTATTCCAACAAGTTTCAGCCCTTAGAGCACACTTTCCAAACATAAAATTAGATCTTGAATCACTGCAATTAATGCAGGTTTACTTAATGTTAAATCATTTAACAATTTCAACCTTCACTTGTGTCAAATTAGCATGACAAACTAGTGTTGGAAATTACCAACCAAGAAGATAATGAATGTTGAAAATCAAATATGCAATTGAGACAATTTTGGACAGCTAGAAACTTCATATATAGCCTCATCCCAAGGCTATTACAATCCTCTAGCTCTCTAAAACCCTAGCTAAGGAAACCATGAAAAGATCCTAGCTCCACCAAAGATCCTCCACAAAATAATATCACACTACCAAGACTAATGTTGAAAATCCAATATGCAATTGAGACAATTTTGGACAGCTAGAAACTTCATATATAGCCTCATCCCAAGGCTATTACAATCCTCTAGCTCTCTAAAACCCTAGCTAAGAAAACCATGAAAAGATCCTAGCTCCACCAAAGATCCTCCACAAAATAATATCACACTACCAAGACTCCTTGGCTCTAAGCAAGATGTCTCCTCTCTTCTGTTCAACAAGTACCACCTAGGGTCTAATCACAAAACCCTAATCTCCAAGTCTCCAAGGGATGAAACCCTAACCCTAATATTCAAGATGCTCCAAGAAACCCTAGTACCTCCAAGGCAAGAGAGATAATGTACATAGAAGAAAACCCAAGAGAGAGATTAAAACGCTCTTCTCACAACATTCTTCTTAGGGTTTCCTCATGAAATCCTAGCACTCCATCTCTATATACAAGATGGACAATGATGAGTGAGATAAAGAAAGAACTCTTTCCTTCCTGAATCCTCCATATATATGAAAGGTAATAGAGACCAACAATAAACAAGTGGGCCTAAACCCTTACAAGCAACCTACCACAAGCAAGTAAGCCTACACATGTGAAGCACTACACTCCAAGGGTACACATGTCAAGATCCAAGGTGATGTCACTACACAAGACGTGTCCACACTCCTTCGCCACGAGATTACGTAGATTCCATCACTCCTCTTAAGCCATGTGCTTCTCCGAGTCCACTCCAACTACATGATCAATGTTGTAACCTAAGCCTCCCCAAGTCGACTCCAAGCCTCCATAAGCATCCAAGCAACCCAATGCCATCTAGGGTTCAATGCCCCCCTCTAGAATGTCCAACGCTGCTCCTCCAATGCAAGGCATCCTCCAAGCAAGTAACATGTCACAAGGTCTCCAACACTCCAAAGAAGAAAGCCACATAAGTGTCTAGTCGAGGTCTAGCAAATCAAGAGCAAGCCACCTCCACATGTGCATGGATTAAATGCCCTCCTCCAAGTGCCCAATGCTCCTCCTTCTAGGTAGGTACCTCTCCTAGTCGAGCAACCAAGTCCTCCATTCTCTGCACCCAATGGATTGGTCCACAAGCCAACTAGGGTATCAACCTCCTTGGCAAGAGCATCATACCAACACTCTAACCAAGGTCAAGAATCCACCCAAACTAAGCCATCCATGTATCCATGAAGCTTCACCAAAGGTCTAAGAGACATGGCACTCTCCTAGTAAGGTGAAAACACTTTTGGAGTAACCCAAAAGATAACCCTCCCTCTTTATGAGAAAATTGTTTTCTGTAACACCCATCAATTCCCTCTAAAACTGCAACTTGTAACTCTAATGCCTCCACAAAGCTGAAAGAATACTCCATCATGATAGAACATCATATCTACTCTGCAATAGTCACACCCACACGTACAGGTCTGCACACCTTAGCATCTAAGTAATCATTGCTCACAAAGGTGTGTCTCTCTCCAACCAATCTGCAACTCAACCTTTGGATGGTGAACATGCAAGAAGAATACAACATGGCAACTTGGTTTACACCATCAAACTAAGTTACTCCATCTTCCCCTTTGCTAGGGACTCCAAAAGAACAACGACCATTTGTGAAACTGAAGAAACATGACCTTGGATCACTCTTTCTATTTAATTCTGAAATCACTCCAGAGCAAGGAAGACATCAACTATAACCTATCAAAAACTCCAGCATCCCTAAAGTCATCATCGCAGGCCAAAATCCTCCGGCACCACATCAAGAGCTGCTTAGGACATCCTACAAATATAATCACATCTCCATACAAGACCAAGGCAAGTGGATCAAATCCATCACCGCACAAGATGAAATCTGCATACATGTCAACTCATCAATCCTGAAATATCAAGCTGAAGGGAAAAGGGGCAACAACAACAAAAGAGTCATCGTCAAATGTGAACATGAGAATACCTCTCATGCACCTCAAAACTGCCAGTTATTGAGAAAAAGACCTCTTCAGGGTTAACTCCCTTTATCTGAGAGAATCTTGAATTAAGGGTACCATCATGGTTAACTCCCTCTATTTGACACAATCCAGCAACCCTGTCCCTAGTACTCATCACTCCTCCCAACAATTGCAAGTTCGGAATCAATCACTGATTCCACTACCATAGGTACAGATGCAAAAGATCACTAGTAGCTTAGCATCACACTAGCTATCATATCCTCATATCCATGATCAATCTCTCCACAAAAGCACACGATGTATAAGTTTACTGTCCTCAAGTGATAATGCTGGAAACTCCCTCAATCTGCACAATCACTGAAGCTGAGCAAGATTCAAGTGTCAAGGTTTGGTTTGCAAAAGGAAAAAGCTCCAGCATCCAAACTCCAACCTCCAAGCTTCACAACTCAGATGTGCAGAAAAAATTATCTCACAGACTCACAACTCAGATGTAGAAAAAAAAGTGACGGGCATAATGTGTTTCAGAACTTATTATGACTTTTACGTTTAGGGTTGTTTATATTAGTTTAAATGATTTTTTATTTTATTTTTTTTATTTTTCAGACATTATATGTTGGTCGTTTCTCACGCCAGTCAGGGACAACCAACAGAAACATTTCTCGTCTCTTGTGTAATGTGTTTGCCATCTAAAAACGGGAAACACACATCAGAAAGTGTTCCTGACACATTTTCTATTTTGGATGGGTTTTGGCCAGAAATGCCCTGTTGTGTTGTTTGCCGTATCTGGTAATTGTCATTGCAGTAATATGTAACCTTGTCAGTGAAAGTGAGGCCAGTCTCAAAAGGAAGTTTGAGGAAGCAAAGAGGAATGCTCCTTCCATTATATTCATTGATGATATTGATTACATAAATCCACATAGGGAGAAGATTAATGAAGTCAAGAGTTGTACAATACACTCATGGTTAAACACCTTTACATGCTCACAATTTTTTGCTCGAATGATGGCCTAATTTTTTAATATTTTCCAGTGTCCCTCATGTTTTTTCTTGCCTGGTATATATAGCGGTTTTTTAAATTTTTCTCTCTACCATATGGTTTAAAGATTCCAAGAAACAGGAATTTCTACTTGTGGTAAGAGGTCAGTAGACTGGGGGAAGAATAACAACCCTTTATATGTGTCCTTATTCTATACTATAGACCCTCAGATTTCAATCCTCTTCATAAAATGTTTCCTCTATGGTAGCATCCAACATTCTCCACATTAGCTTTTCACACATAGTTATTCTTTTGGATCACAGTTTATTGTTCTATTTTACTAGTACAGTTCAAACTTCAAAGCTAACAATTACTCAAGAACTTGATCGTGTAATTCCTTTTCAATGTTGTTTAACTCTGACAGTTGTTGAAAGCTTATTAATTTTTGTCCATGCTTTTCTCACTTGTATTTAATGAGGTATCCTGGTATACTATAAGGTGTTTTGGAATCAGGAAAAACAAAGATATTGCTTGGTATATTATTCTTAAAAGAGAGAATGCTCTATATGTCCGAAAGTGAAGGAATATAAATAGCTATGAAGGCATATTCATGAGACGGATTGCTTTAGTTTTGGAATCTGAGATTACATTGATTTGTGGATCATGTGAATTGAAGATTTACTTGTATATAAGCCATACCAGGATACCATCTCCGTTGATTCTTCCTATTGTAAAATTTCCTTCCAGTATGATTACGAGAACTATAATGAAATGTTTACTCTTGTGATGCTTGTTTCCATTGGTTGGGTGCTCCTATCTTACAATGGAGTCCTACTTAGCAATTTCCATAAGATTTAAATGACAAAGATGATAGGCATGTAATTCTACTTGCTTTATTTTACAGCTATGATAGTATGATCCCTTAGCTACTATGTGCTTCTATGTAAAATCAGAGTGGTTAGGATTCCAAATCATTACAAGAAAGAGAACCCAAGTATTGTACTGGCATTCAACACAGGTTACCGAGTAAGACGCTATAAAGTGGTTCTGAGTTAAATACGAAGGAATCATCTTTTACCAAAATGCAGATACTATTGCATAAATGCACAAATTCTTGGAATTTCCATTAAAATACATAGTACCATTTCTGTCGATGCCAGACAAAGGGATCATGTTTGCATACCTTTGCCTTCGACATTTCTGCAGAAAAAATAAGCTACATTGCCAGATTGCATATGCATGAGCACAGGCAAATAGTGGCATATCACACAGACCAGCGCTAAGGAAAAGTCAATTCTATCTGCACAGATTAGACATACTACAGACATCTCAAGCCTCAAACAGGCTGCGCAGGCTTCCCATGTAAACAATGTTTATTCCTTTGGCAGCACCTTTGTTATACATCTAAACATACTGTGGATGTCCTCCATTACTATATAAACACACTTCTCTGCAAAGTCATTTGCTGCAAACTGAATTGAAATTGATAAGAACTTTGTCACTTCACATCTTAATAGCATGAATGCTCTCGTCAAAGCTAGCACTCAAATGGCAAAATCTATCATCACAAATAAATCTTACCTTCAATATGAAAGTAAAATTATCCCCAAAACCTCTAAATGCTGCTTTTCTAAATTTTCTCACATCACTTATGATAGAAGAAAGTGTTCCGATAGGCCATCAAAACTGTTCCTTGGAATTGCAGTTTGCCATTATGCAAGAAAGCGATTTTCTTACACACAGTGAGAAAGCATTGGAAAACATCTGCTGCTGTTTTAATGAGGTAATACACTGCATTACCTATCATTTCCAAAGGCCAAATTCACCTGATCATAATTGATAAGTCAGACTACATCTACAGCTATTGTTTGGCTTCCAACAGTGGCTTCTGAATTTCTGCAAACTAGTGTCATCTATGTTGCCATTTGTATTATTTTTCAATTTCTGATACACTTCTGCTGTTGACGTAGTGACTATCTGGCCAAAATCAATCTTTCCAGAACTGAAGTAAGCAGGGGAAAAGTAAGTTTTGAAGGCTGTTTTTCATTGGATTCAATCTGAATATTCTTGAAATTTGAGACTGGGTTTGCCAGCATTGTTCAACATGCAGATAGCCCCAAAATACTATCAGTCATCTATAATTATCCAAAATCTCATTTAAAGCCTTAGGTGGAACATGCAGCCTTAATTTTTGATTGTAACCCTTCAGAAGCATCCGATGTAAAAGTTTTTCGGCTTCGTCCTTTCTGCGTGCTTTGATAAGGCTTTTCTCAACTATTCTGTAGGTACCAATATCTGGAATGATATTCATTTCATCCAACTCATTAAAGAGATTGAAAGCCTCATTAATATCACCCTGTTTACATAGTCCACGTATTAATATGGAGAACATTGCAATGTTAGGAACAATGCACCTTTTCTCCATCTCTCGGAAAAACCTCAAGGCATCTTGATCTCTACCAACTATGCAAAGTCCCTCAATCAGCAATGTATAGGTGCCCACATCGGGCTTAAAATTATTCTTTAACATACTTTCAAAAACCTTGCAGGCCTCATTAAGCCGCCTCCTCCGACAAAGAGCAGCAATGAATCCATGAAGCGTGTGAGCATCGTGTTTGAGGCCTTTCTTGGTCATAGTATGCAGGATTTCTCTTACTTTCTCCAATTTTGCTACAAATAATCGAGTAAGCAGAGCATAGGTCACATTGTCAGGAGGCAAACCCAAGCCTTCCATATATTCACATATTTGAAACACTTCTTCTCTTTTGCGAAACTGGCAATATTTCCTAATAAGAGTGTTAAAAACGGACGTATTAAGAGGGCATCCATTGTCAGCCAATTTCATCACTATGTTAAATGCATGGTCGACTTCTGATCCTTCCCTGCACAGAGAATTCACCAGAAATGCGATTGATTCCGGGCAAGGGAAGGCTTTCCGCTTCATGGACCTTTTCAAAAGCCATTGGGCTTGTTTCACTTCACCACATTTCAACCACCCATCCATCAGAATGCTGTAAGTCATTGAATTGGGAACACACCGATACTTAAGCATACGATCATATACTTCATTAGCAAGCTTCATCTTATGGGCTTTGCACAGGACTGTGAGCAAAGCATTGTAAGAAGGAGCAGTGGGCTTGCAGCAGAGCCTCTCCATACTATGAAAGGCCTCCAATGCTCTGTCGGCCATGCCTGCATACCCATACAAGCCCATGACAACCACAAATCCTTTGGGCCTGAAGGAACAACCCTCTTGTCTTAACTCCATGATCAATGTCAGCATATCAGTAAGCCTATGAGAGTCGGTGAGAATCCTAACCATGATAGCATAGCAATCAAGGTTGGGCGCATAGGTAGGCTGTCTGACTGCCCACAGGAAAAACCTAAAGGCCAATTTCTCCGAGTGGGCAAATCTCTCAAGCACCCATTTCATCAAAGGATAATTCAGTGTCAAATCGAGCTCATCCAGAGCATTCTCTAAATCTGGCGAACTGCCAAATTGGTGGATCACCCCATCAATTTTGTCCCAATCCACCTCTTCAAATTCCTCAACAGAATCTGTTTTATCCACCAATTCATTGTTGGACTGAAGACTATTATGCAAATCATTGTTGGGTTTTATTTTTTTCTGCAATTTATCGGCAGGGTGAAGATTGTCCTGCATCTCATTGTCGGGTTGAAGATTATTCCGCACCGTGCAG
>JZKD02S0624864.1:195305-234666 GCA_000966675.3 Picea glauca | reverse complement strand
ATTATATTAGTAATGTTATTTTATTTATGTCGTCTTTAGGCCATTAGTTGTAATTATACCTCCTAGTCTCCTATATATACCAAGGAGACATTTTCATTTTGAATCATCTTGTACCAAGGAGAAGTGGTATTGGGGATCTATGATATTGATTTGAGAAGACAATCACCATGTTTTAATCCTAGGTGGGAAAAAAATATTACTTGGCCAATATGGGTAAAATTACCAAGTTTTCCCCTTTAACTTTGAAATAAAAAAATCATGGAAGCTATTGGCAATAGGATTGGGATGTTTATTGATTTGGAAGAAAATATTGGGATGAAGGTTAACATATATGTAGCAAAATTATTGGTGGAAATATCCTTGAGGGAAGGGCTCCCGAACGTTGTTGAAATTAATTAACTAGGAAGTAAAAAATATAACCAAATCCTGCACTATTGGAAAATTCCATTCTAGTTCCTAAGATTTCACAAGCTTGATCATTTGGCAAGGGATTGTCCTAAACCTGAAAGGAAATGGGAGTGGAGGAAGATTGAAAGGACAAAGGGAGACATGAAATCCAAGATAAAATCTTCATATAATGAATATATGAAAAGGAAGATACCCATGGAAGAGGTAGAAAAGATTATATGGGTTCTAGAGTGTACATCCCTGTTGGGAAAAGATCAAGTCTCAGTTTAATGAGAAGAAGGTATTGAACCAAGCATATAGACATATACAAAGGGAAGAACACCAAACCTTGGTGAAAAGGGGAAGCGATATGCGACAAGCTTGAAAAAGTTGTGGAAGCAAAATCAAAAGCTATTACCATAACTGCTAATCCCTCTACTCCAACATCTATGAATAGAAAAATCTCAAAGGAAAGTATGGAAGTTATTCACATTGAGGTCTAATAAGATAAGGATAATATCCCTAAACCATCACTCTATAAAAGTTCAAGAAGCTTGACCCAATTGTCAATTCATAAACAATGTAAAGGAAGTTTGGAAGAAAAGATTGTGTTGTTGGAGAAAAGAGTTGTAGGGGGTAGTCCATCCAATTCCAATTCAAAAATTTGCAAGGAAGATAGGGAAGCCAAAAATCCTGGATATGCCCTAGGACCTAGGAAAGGAGAGCAGAAGTTGTGAGAAGGGGAAATAAAAGGGGGATTGGCAATAGATCCTATGTAGCCCAATGTAGTAGGTAGAAAATCCTACATGTCTTTAGCACAAAAAAGAGTAGAGAAAGAAATCTTAGAAGGAAAATTGTAATACCCATGTTTTGATTCCCATATTAGTATTGTGTATATATATGATGAATGGTTAAAAATTAAACGATGCAATATGTAATATTGGACATTGAATGGCCCGTAGGGGTGTAGACCGATTGGCAAGTGCTGTGTAAATGGAAGGAAATTTGTAAAAATAAGGTCTCAAGTTCGATTCTCACCCCGATTTACTTGTTCTCCATTCTTGCGGGCTGTGTGGATGCACCTGGGGTTATAGTGGTAGCCGATGGAGATCGACCCCGTGTCACGCGAGTATGAGAACCGCGCGTTGTTGATTCCCCCGGTACAAAAAAAAATATTGGACATTGAAAGATAATAAAAAAATACATCACACGATATAAAAGAGAAAGACAAAAAAATGGGGGCTTATGTCTCCACAAGAGGGGGAAAAAGGGGGACTTAAGGGGCTCAAGAGGGCTAAAGAAAAAATATTAATTTATTAATAAGTCTAAGTCATTAACCTTTCTTAATTAGTACTCCTTAATCCTTGTGATTAGTGATAAGAGAGGAAAAACATGTACTTTCCATGAAGACATGTGGTTTCCACTTACATGTATTTTTTACTTATGCATTTTTTGGCCATACAAGGGAGAGAGAGTTTGAAGGTTTTGGGGGAGAGTTAGAATGATTTTGGGTGTCATTCGAATTAACCGAGAGTTTGAATTATCAAGGGTTCGAGTGACCAAACTATTTGAACTACCATTCTAGTTCGAATCTTCATGTTGTTTAAGTCATCATTTGGTGGCAGAATTCGAGTTATCAAATTTGGGAGATCTCGAATTGCCATCTTGTTGGGGAAATTAGAGAGTTACTCCCTAGGCTAGAACAACCATTTACATAGTATAAATAGGTATTAGAAAGATATAACCACAAATTATGAGAGAATTGTGACTGTATGGAATGATAAGCATTGTCGTTGAGAAATTTGCTATAGTTGATAATCCGTATACTCTTAGCAATGAGATTTCATGGCTAGCATGTGCTGGAGCCCTGAAGGTGTTGACTCATACTTCGTCCATCTATTCCAAAAAAGTTCGCAAAGACTTGTGAAATAGATGGGGTCCCCTAGGAGAAAACATTGAAACGATAAAGCCCTTGTATGCCATTCTTTTCTCAACATTATGGCATGGTATTGTTTTTAGTTTGGGCATCATCTCAAGATTGGTATCAAAAATTAATTATAACAACTTTAGATTGATGGTACTTGATTGGTTTTACCTTCATCATCATCATCATTATATATATATATATGAACCTTTCTGATGATATAGCAGATGATTATCTAGTTCAGATTTACCATAAACTGGTTTATATACGGGAGCATTAGAAAAGGAAGTAGAAGATCTGGTTGAGAGGGAGGACATTTGTCTTTCTAAGTCAGGCATACGACTTCTTTGAGATCTTCCTATTCTCAAAACTTGATTTCCAGACATATTTTTCTGGACTATCAGTTGTTGTGCTTCAGAAGGATGATACTTTGATTGTATTGGCTGATAATTAGCTTTCCATTCTTCAGGTACTGAGAGCTTGGCAAAACCAAGTGTGAGTGGAGTTACATTACCTGGACCAACCACCACGCTTTCGATAGAGGCGCGTTGGAGTAATTTGGGATTCAAGGTTGGCATAGTAGTAGTAAAAAATCTGAGACATGTTATAGTATGGAGTTGGGCAATGTCGGAAGGCTCAGCCATATAAAAACCGGAAAACTGAATATATGCTTGAAGGAGAGTAGATATGAAGGGATATATTAAAGAGAATTGAAAACGAGGAAGAACAGAAGACCAAACTGGGCCATTATTTCTCTGATACCAATTTTACAGAGTAGGATCATACACAAACTATTAGATATTCACAGATCATAGACATATTACAAACGAGATCAGTGTTTTTCATTCGCAAGTTCCTAAAGGAGAGCGAAGAGGATACACATTGATCTTTTTAGACTCAGACCTCAGACTCTCTCTATCCTGATGTCCCTAATGAGACCTCAAGGGTCTTATTTATACTAAAACTACTAGGTTGTCGGTTGACTGAAACTGGCAACTGCCTGTCATAAAGAAAGATTCCTTTCAAGTGGATGGGACAACTGGTGGACTCCAGTTGTTATCTCGTCCCTCCGAGGCTCGGCCATAAGGGGACCCAAACCAACTTTATGGAAAGATTCGACATAAAGTAAAAATAGTGACACAAAGTGGAGTTTAGCTGGAACCCACGGAATAGACGGGACACCACTGTGGGCCTGTTAGACATGAATAGAATCTAATTATTACAAGATTGGATGGTCCATCATGCTTCCATGCTATTGATTATGTTATGTTCGGTGATAGAATCAAATGACTCACCACTATCATTACTGTCGTAATTGAAATGACTACTTGGTGGTGAACCAAAGTAATCAGAGAAAGGTGGTAAACCATTGAAACACTTGTAGAACGGTGAACCTTGCATAGCAGGAATTAAGTCTTCTTCTGGAACACGAGGATCTCCATAGTAATCACTGAAGACTTTATAGCTCTTGGGAGCTGGTGGTTCAAAATGGTCATAAAGTAGTTCGCTGCCTTGAAAAGATAGGTTGAAGACGAACCAGACATTATAATGAGCAACTTCCTCTACTTCTGATCGTAACCAATATTTGAAAGCATCTTTACTGCTTCCAAAAAATAAGACGTCTCGTGGACAGTATTTCTAGAGTAGGATTAATAACCAACCAGACCACCATATCTGATTTTCTTTGAAAGTTTCACAATCAAACAAGATCCAACAAGAACCAACAAATCTGGCTTGGATCATAATAGCACAAAAATCCTCAAAAGTAATACAAGGAGTATACATATATATGTATCTATGTCCTTGCATAGGACCTCCTGTAATAGTTCCTCTAGACAATTTATGGCTTTATACAAAGTAGCTATGATTAGGAATACAATGATTATTGGCTTGTATCCATTTTTCCAGGATATTCTTACAAAGAGGACTGGATTTTATACAATATTGTAGGCATTCAAAACAGTAGCAATATTTACATTTGTCACAAATGAGGACCCATTTGAATCCTGTTGATGCATGTGGAGCTGTCAAGGAGGATGAAGCCATTTGTTGATTTCTCTTATAGTAGGGGTTGCTTCTCTAGTAAGAAGATCTGCAATGCAATTTTCTTTTCCTGTCTTATAATGAATATCAAAGTCAAAACCGTCAAGCCATAAACTCCATCTCAAGATCCTGTTATTGCCATCCTTAGCTTGATTCTCATAGAACTGACAGATGTAATTGAGACAACCAAGAAATCTTTGTAGTTGTTTCTGCTCCAGAATTTCATCAGGGAACTCTGAGAGTTTCTTCAGAACATGATCTTGAAGTTCAACAAATCCTCTTGATAGGATCAAACCCAGATATTCAATCTTTGTCTTTGCCCAACATAGTTTTGATTTACTCAAAACTAGACCATGTTTGAACAGGAGATCAAATACTGCTTTAAGATGCGAATGGTGTGACCTGGCATCTAAAGAACAAACAAGAAAATCATCAATGTATACAATAACAAAAGGTAATTCTTATATACATCATCCATCATTTTCTGAAATTCTTATGGGGCGTTTTTCAATCCGAATGGCATGACTCTCCACTGGTATTGTCCATGAGGCACAACAAATGTTGTTTTGTACCTATCTTGAGGAATAATATCAATTTGCCAAAAGCTGCTTTTGAGATCGAACTTGCTAAATATATTGTGTTTGCCAATCTTAGCAAACAATAGTTCTTTTGATGGAAGAGGAAATCTGATAGGGAGTAGAGCTTGGTTAAGAGCTCTGTAATTTATTATTCTGGGTTTTCCTCTTTTCTTCTCACTATGTTTGTTGACATAAAATGTTGGACATGCCCAAGGGCTCCTACTAGGTTCTATGACCTTTCTTTGCAATAATTCTTTGATCTCATTCTGGCAGTACTCTACTTCTGTTAGAGACATATGATTTGCAGAGGCTTTTTTTGGTTTCGCTGCATAGCCTTCTTTGTAGGGCAAACTCACAAAGTATTGATCTTTGGTCCAAAAGGCGTCAGGATAATCATAAGTACATTCTTTTTCTATTTTGTCTTTAATATCTTTGATTATCTCAAGACCATGTTTTTCAGCATTGTTGACAATCTTTTGTATTCGAACCAGTGTTTCTGCAAACTTCTCAACTTGTGGGAGAGGTTTAGTGTTACCAATCCTGGTGTCATAGGATGACTTACTTGGAATGGATATTGTTTTACCTAAAACAGTGAACTGTACAAAATTGCTACCTATAGTGAAAGGCAGGCATCTATTTACAAAATCTTGACCCAAAAGAATATATGCACTTGTGTCAAAGCAATAGAGATTTATTGGTACTTTGGCTCCTTGAACTATAATGGGAAAATATGGGGCAAAAGACTGTATTTTTATCTCAGTCTTGTTTATTGCTCTAAAAGCAATATTTATGGGCTGCCAATAGTACGAGAGAATTGCACCATACTTTGCACAAGAATTCATTGCTCAAGTGTCTAGCTGAGCATCAAGAGTATAGGTCATATATCCTGATACTTTAATGTCTATGGAGATGACCAGTCTATCTTCGAATCCATTTATCTGTTTAAATGTACTGGCCTCAACAGATTGGTCAAGAGTGTCAATATCTGAATCAAACATTTCTCTTTCTTTTTGTGCATCCTTTTGTGTTATGAGAAATTTTAATTCTTCTTTTTCTAATTTCAAAGCTTTCCATATTTCTTTAACTAATGCTTCTTTTCCTTTGATTGATTCTTCTAGATCTTGGATGGTATTTTCTAGTGAATCATCTGTATACTCTTCAACTTCTTCTATCTCTTCCAGATGCGTTTTTGTTTGTTTGAAATCAAAGCTTTTCCTATAGCTTGTGTGTTTTGAGGCTGTAGGACGAGATCTATTAAAAGCTGAATCTATAGGAGTATAATGTTGTATATTCACCATGCTTGGCTTCTGGTGTTTTTCAAGTTGAGAGTTGATGGAGGAGAGTTGAGCATTCAACCTTTTAGAAAGCTGAAATTGATCGGAGGTCAGTAGAGACAATTTATTTTGGATTACCGATTGACGGTGTCTCAGTGAGGGAATATCATCTTCAGGGGAAAACATTTTGATATCCAAAAAATTTAACGATTCTGAAATTGTAGAGATTTCAGAATTGTCAGAATCATAATTGAAATCATGGGGAGAATCCGAATCATCTTCAGTTAGTGATAAATATTCACCATCTGAACGGTTATAAACATTTCTCATTCTGTTGGATCATATCCTGTTTGGAATAAGTCCATTATCTTGTGTTGGAACCTTGATTTATTCCGCAGAGGACACTGTGAAGCCCAGTGGCCAGGATTTTTACAGATAAAACATGTTGTTTTTGCAGCTTGTGTAGGGCTATCCCGGCTTTTGAAAAAGGCTTTCTTTGGTCCTGGTTTGTGATTGGTAAATCTCTTAGGAAACCTTTTCTTGAAAGACTTATCTTTTGATTTGCATTTGAAACAACCACAATCTGTTTTACAAGATTCTTTCTTCCCTTGCTTTGGTTTGCAACCAAAGTGATATGTTTCTGCGAACACATCGCAGATGCTGGAGTCAAACCCTAATTGTTTCTTAACTGATTTATTTGTTTGTCTTCTCAGACATTCTTTCTGTAGGGTTGTGACTATATGTTCATGTAGATCTGCTAGAGAGGGTTCTTCTAAATCAATATTCAGTGTTTCGAGACGTTCTCTAATAAGATCTGGAATCTTTCCAGTCATAGCGGAAAGGTATTTTCTTAAGTAGGCTACATTGTCTGGATTTGAAGCTCTATACAAAAGGTCTTGCATAGTGCACAAGAATTCAGGCAACTGGTTTATATGACACAGCTTGACTCATAAACATATTTGCATAATGTGCAGAGTCTATATGTTGGTTGCCATAGAATTCATGTACAACATCTTTGATAAGCTCATCAATAGGATGATCATGATTCATTATCCTGAGCTTATCTAATTCATTGACTCTATCCCACCAGAGTCCTAGGTTTCCTGTGAAACCCCAAGTTAGCCTTAAATCTAATTCGTTCCATGCAACACGGTTTCTGAAAATCATCTTTTGTGTTTTTGCCCAAGCTTGCCATTTATGAAATATTATCATCATTTCATTTTTGGATCTACAGTTGAGATTAGTCACAGGCGCTGGGTCTATATTTTCTCTACTGAAACTATCATGTTCTTGGGAATTAGCTGGGTCAAATGGAGCCTTTTTGCTTGAGCCATATTTGGCATTGCACCACTTTTCCCATGCAGTTTGGAAGGGATTTCCTCCTGCATCATCATTTGAAGATCTAGGTGCATTTGAAATTTTAGCCTCATCAATTCCTTTGATGAAACGTATTGGAGAAGATGAGATATTGTTATGAGATTTTATATCCTCTTGTAATTTGGAGGCCTGAGATTTTACTAGATTGATTTTTTCTATGGCTAGTAAAACTACCTCAACAATTCTGGCAAGATTGGGATTTGCTAGCTCCTTAGCCAATTGTTTTAATGCCAGCTGCTTGGATTGATTGGAAGAGGAACCAAACCATTTGAATGAGGTTTGATCTTCAATCTCAACAAAACTTATTGGAGAAGTTGGTCTTTTCTCCTTTTCAAAAGAATCTTTTAATTCTTGGACTGCTGTCTGAATAATCTCAAGTTTTTCTAAGATCTGTCCAAGTTGATTTCTAAAGATATCTTGATTATGCTCAATGGCATCGATTTCTGAATGCAGGCCATTGACATGTGTTCTTGTTTGCATGACATCTTGTGCAATATCATCAAGATTTTGAGCTAAGCAAACAAACTGATAATTTGAATAATTTTGCAGTCTGACTATATCAAGAGATTTTTCTGCATCTGTTTTCCTGTATTGGACAAAGTCCAAATCTTCTACTAAAGTATTTTTTTTGAAAGAGGGAGTGAAATTCCCTGGTCCTAAACTTCTTTGAGAAAGTGTAGCAGTTTTTTCTTTATCATCCCTTGGCAAGTTGTAGTTCATCATATTTGATTCGAGGGGCTAAGATATCCATGCATTTTGAACAATTCGAATGTTGTCCTACATGTTTAGTCTTTGACTGGAATGTTCTAAAGGTCTTTGATGCAGATGGAGAATTTGTAGATGAAGAAGGTTTTATAGAAGGATATTGGGTAGGAATACAAGCTTTACAAAATTTACACTTCTTTGACCCTTTCTGATGATATAGCAGATGATTATCTAGTTTAGATTTACCAGAAATTGGTTTATATACAAGAGCATTAGAAAAGGAAGTAGAAGATCTGGTTGAGAGGGAGGACATTTGTCTTTCTAATTCAGGCATACGACTGCTTTGAGATCTTCCTATTCTCAAAACTTGATTTCCGGACATATTTTTCTGGACCATCAGTTGTTGTGCTTCAGAAGGCTGATACTTTGATTGTATTGGCTGATAATCAGCTTTCCATTCTTCAGGTACTGAGAGCTTGACAAAACCAAGTGTGAGTGGAGTTACGTTACCTGGACCAACCACCACGCTTTCGGTAGAGGTGCGTTGGAGTAATTTTGGATTCAAAGTTGGCATAGTAGTAGTAACAAATCTGAGACATGTTGTAGTATGGAGTTGGGAAATGTCGGAAGGCTCAGCCATATCAAAATCGAAAAACTGAATATATGCTTGAAGGAGAGTAGATATGAAGGGATCTGTTAAAGAGACTTGAAAATGAGGAAGAACAGAAGACCAAACTGGGCCATTATGCAAAGGGTCTTGAAAACCTCCAATCAGGGCATTGGAGAACTGATTATGTCGTGAGTCTATAACACAATTGGGAACATAATTGGCCCAGTTTGGTCGTATTGTAAGGCTTGTATTACTATTAGAATGGCTCTGATACCAATTTTACAGAGTAGGATCATACACAAACTATTAGATATTCACAGATCATAGACATATTACAAACGAGATCAATGTTTTTCATTCGCAAGTTCCCGAAGGCGAGCGAAGAGGATACACACTACTCTTTTTAGACTCAGACCTCAGACTCTCTCTATCCCAATGTACCTAATGAGACCTCAAGGGTCTTATTTATACTAAAATTACTAGGTTGTTGGTTGACTGAAACTGACAACTGACTGTCATAAAGAAAGATTCCTTTCAAGTGGATGGGGCAACTGGTGGACTCCAGTTGTTATATTGCCCCTCCAAGGCTCGGCCATACGAGGACCCATACCAAATTTATGGAAAGACTCGACATAAAGTAAAAATAGTGACACAAAGTGGAGTTCAGCTGGAACCCACGAAACATACGAGACACCACTGTCGGCCCATTATACATGAATAGAATCTAATTATTACGAGATTGGATGGTCCATCATGCTTCCATGCTATTGATTATGTTATTTTCGGTGATAGAATCAAATGAGTCACCACTATCATTACTGTCGTAATTGAAATGACTACTTGGTGGTGAACCAAAGTAATCAGATAAAGGTGGTAAACCATTGAAACACTTGCAGGACGGTGAACCTTGCATAGCAGGAATTAAGTCTTCTTCTGGAACACAAAGATCTCCATAGTAACCACTGAAGACTTTATAGCTATGGGGAGTTGGTGGTTCAAAATGGTCATAAAGTAGTTCGTTGCCTTGAAAAGATAGGTTGAAGACGAACCAGGCATTATAATGAGCAACTTCCTCTACTTATGAACGTAACCAATATTTGAAAACATCTTTACTACTTCCAAAAAATAAGACGTCTCATGGACAGTATTTCCAGAGTAGGATTAATAACCAACCAGACCACCATATCTGATTTTCTTTGAAAGTTTCACAATCAAACAAGATCCAACAGGAACCAACAAATCTGGCTTCGATCATAATAGCACAAAAATCCTCAAAAGTAATACAAGGAGTATACATATATATGTATCTCTGTCCTTGCATAGGACCTCCTGTAATAATTCCTCTAGACAATGTATGGCTTTGTACAAAGTAGCTATGATTAGGAATACAATGATTATTGGCTTGTATCAATTTTTCCAAGATATTCTTACAAAGAGGACTGGATTTTATACAATATTGTGGGCATTCAAAATAGTAGCAATATTTACATTTGTCACAAATCAGGACCCATTTGAATCCTGTTGGTGCATGTGGAGCTGTCAAGGAGGATGAAGCCATTTGTTGATTTCTCTTATAGTAGGGGTTTCTTCTGTAGTAAGCAGATCTGCAATGCAATTTTATTTCCCTGGATTATAATGAATATCAAAGTCAAAAACGTCAAGCCATAAACTCCATCTCAAGATCCTGTTATTGCCATCCTTAGCTTGATTCTCGTAGAACTGACAGATGTAATTGAGACAACCAAGAAATCTTTGTAGTTGTTTCTGCTCTAGAATTTCATCAGGGAACTCTGAGAGTTTCTTCAGAACATGATCTTGAAGTTCAACATATCCTCTAGATAGGATCAAACCCATATATTCAATCTTTGTCTTTGCCCAGCATAGTTTTGATTTACTCAAAATTAGACCATGTTTGAACATGAGATCAAATACTGCTGTAAGATGCGAATGGTGTGACCTGACATCTAAAGAACAAACAATCAAATCATCAATGTATACAATAACAAAAGGTAATTGCTTAAATATATCATCCATCCTTTTCTGAAATTCTGATGGGGCGTTTTTCAATCCGAATGGCATGATTCTCCATTGGTATTGTCCATGAGGCACAACAAATGTTGTTTTGTACCTATCTTGAGGAATAATACCAATTTGCCAAAAGTTGCTTTTGAGATCGAACTTGCTGAATATATTGCATTTGCCAATCTTAGCAAACAATAGTTCTTTTGATGGAAGAGGAAATCTGATAGGGAGTAGAGCTTGGTTAAGAGATCTGTAATTTATTACCATTCTGGGTTTTCCTCTTTTCTTCTCACTATGTTTGTTGACATAAAATGTTGGACATGCCCAAGGGCTCCTACTAGGTTCTATCAACTTTCTTTGCAATAATTCTTTGATCTCAGTCTGGTAGTACTCTGCTTCTGTTGGAGACATATGATTTGCAGAGGCTTTTTGTGGCTTCGCTGCATAGCCTTCTTTGTAGGGAAAACTTACAAAGTATTGCTCTCTGGTCCAAAAGGCATCAGGATAATCAGAAGTACATTCTTTTTCTATTTTGTCTTTAATATCTTTGATTATCTCAAGACCATGTTTTTCAGCATTGTTGACAATCTTTTGTATTCGAAACAGTTTTTCTGCAAACTTCTCAACTTGTGGGAGAGGTTTAGTGTTACCAATCCTGGTGTCATAGGATGACTTACTTGGAATGGATATTGTTTTACCTAAAACAATGAACTGTACAAAATTGCTACCTATAGTGAAAGGCAGACATCTATTTACAAAATCTTGACCCAAAAGAATATATGCACCTGTGTCAAAGCAATAGAGATTTATTGGTACTTTGGCTCCTTCAACTCTAATTGGAAAATCTGGGGCAAAAGACTGTATTTTTATCTCAGTCTTGTTTACTGCTCTAAAATAAATATTTATGGGATGCCAATAGTACGAGGGAATTGCACTATACTTTGCACAAGAATTCATTGCTCCAGTGTGTAGCTGAGCATCAAGAGTATAGGTCATATATCCTGATACTTTAATGTCTATGGAGATGACCAGTCTATCTTCGAATCCATTTATCTGTTTAAATGTACCGGCCTCAGCAGATTGGTCAAGAGTGTCAATATTTGAATCAAACATTTCTCTTTCTCTTTGTGCATCCTTTTGTGTTCTGAGAAAGTTTAATTCTTCTTTTTCTAATTTCAAAGCTTTTCACATTTCTTTAACTAATGCTTCTTTTCCTTTGATTGATTCTTCTAGATCTTGGATGGTCTTTTCTAGTGAATTATCTGTATACTGTTCAACTTCTTCTATCAATTCCAGATGCTTTTTTGTTTGTTTGAAATCAAAGCTTTTCCTATAGCTTGTATGTTTTGAGGATGTAGGATGAGATCTATTAAAATATGAATCTGTAGGAGTATAATGTTGTATATTCACCACGCTTGGCTGTTGGTGTTTTGTAAGTTGAGAGTTGATGGAGGAGAGTTGATCATTCAACCTTTTAGAAATATGAAATTGACCGAGGGTTAGTTGAGACAGTTTATTTTGGATTACCGATTGACGGTGTCTCAGTGAGGGAATATAATCTTCAGGGGAAAACATTTTGATATCCAAAACATTTAACGATTCTGAAACTGTAGAGATTTTAGAATTGTCAGAATCATAATTGAAATCGTGGGGAGAATTCGAATCATCTTCAGTTAGTAATAAATATTCACCATCTGAACGGTTAGAAACAAGTTCCCATTCTGCTGGATCATATCTTGTTTGGAATAAGTCCATTATCTTGTGTTGGAACCTTGATTTTTTCCGCAGAGGACACTGTGAATCCCAGTGGCTAGGCTTTTTGCAGATAAAACATGTTGTTTTTGCAGCTTGTGTAGGGCTATGCATGCGTTTGAAAAAGGCTTTCTTTGGTCCTGGTTTGTGATTGGTAAATCTCTTAGGAAACCTTTTTTTGAAAGGCTTATTTTTTTATTTGCATTTGAAACAACCACAATCTGTTTTACATGATTCTTTCTTCCCTTGCATTGGTTTGCAACCAAAGTGATATGTTTTTGCGAACACATCACAGATGCTGGAGTCAAACCCTAATTGTTTCTTAACTTATTTATTTGTTTGTCTTCTCAGACATTCTTCCTGTAGGGTTGTGATTATATGTTCATGTAGACCTGGTAGAGAGAGTTCTTCTAAATCAATATTCAGTGTTTCGAGGCATTTTCTAACAAGATCTGGAATCTTTCAAGGCATAGAGGAAAGGTATTTTCTTAAGTAGGCTACATTGTCTGGATCTGAAGCTCTATACAAAAGGTCTTGCATAGTGCACAAGAATTCAGGCAACTGGTTTATATGACACAACTTTTGACTCATAAACATATTTGCATAATGTGCAGAGTCTATATGGTGGCTGCCATAGAATTCACGTACAACAACTTTGATAAGCTCATCCATAGGATGATCATGATTCATTATCCCGATCTTATCTGATTCATTGACTCTATCCCACCAGAGTTCTAGGTTTCCTGTGAAACCCCAAGTTAGCCTTAAATCTAATTCGTTCCATGCAACATGATTTCTGAAAATCATCTTTTGTGTTTTTGCCCAAGCTTGCCATTTATGAAATATTATCATTATTTCATTTCTGGATCTACAGTTGAGAATAGTCATAGGCGCTGGGTCTATATTTTCTCTACTGAAACTATCATGTTCTTGGGAATTAGCTGGGTCGAATGGAACCTTTTTGCTTGAGCCATATTTGGCATTGCACCACTTTTCCCATGTAGTTTGGAAGGGATTTCCTCCTGCATCATCATCTGAAGATCTGGGTGCATTTGAACTTTCAGCCTCATCAATTCCTTTGATGAAAGGTACTGGAGAAGATGAGATATTGTTATGAGATTTTATATCCTCTTGTAATTTGGAGGCCTGAGATTTTACTAGATTGATTTTTTTATGGCTAGTAAAACTACCTCAACAATTCTGGCAAGATTGGGATTTGCTAGCTCCTTAGCCAACTGTTTTAATGTCAGCTTCTTGGATTGATCGGAAGAGGAACCAAACCATTTGAATGAGGTTTGATCTTCAATCTCAACAAAACTTATTGGAGAAGTTGGTCTTTTCTCCTTTTCAAAAGAATCTTTTAATTCTTGGACTGTTGTCTAAATAATCTCAAGTTTTTCTAAGATCTGTCCAATTTGATTTCTAAAGATATCTTGATTATGCTCAATGGCATTGATTTTTGAATGCAGGCCATTGACATGTGTTTTGTTTGCATGACATTTTGTGCAATATCATCAAGATTTTGAGCTAAGCAAACATACTGATAATTTGAATAATTTTGCAGTCTTACTATATTAGAAGATTTTTCTGCATCTGTTTTCCTCTATTGGACAAAGTCCAAATTTGCTACTAAAGTATTGTTTTTGAAAGAGGGAGTGAAATTCCCTGGTCCTAAACTTCTTTGGGAAAGTGTAACAGTTTTTTCTTTATCAGCCCTTGGCAAGGTGCAGTTCATCATATTGATTCGAGGGGCTAAGATATCCATGCATTCTGAACAAATCGAATGTTGTCCTACATGTTCAGTTTTTGAATGGAATGTTCTAAAGGACTTTGATGAAGATGGAGAATTTGTAGATGAAGAAGGTTTTATAGAAGGAGATTGGGTAGGAATACAAGTTTTACAAAATTTACACTTCTTTGAACCTTTCTGATGATATAGCAGATGATTATCTAGTTCAGATTTACCAGAAACTGGTTTATATACAGGAGCATTAGAAAAGGAAGTAGAAGATCTGGTTGAGAGGGAGGACATTTGTCTTTCTAAGTCAGACATACGACTGCTTTGAGATCTTCCTATTCTCAAAACTTGATTTCTGGACATATTTTTATGGACTATCAGTTGTTTTGCTTCAAAAGGCTGACACTTTGATTGTATTGGTTGATAATCAAATTTCCATTCTTCAAGTACTGAGAGCTTGGCAAAACCAAGTGTGAGTGGAGTTACGTTACCTGGACCAACCACCATGCTTTCAGTAGAGGCGCGTTGGAGTAATTTGGGATTCAAGGCTGGCATAGTAGTAGTAACAAATCTGAGACATGTTGTAGTATGGAGTTGGGCAGTGTCAGAAGGCTCAGCCATATCAAAACTGGAAAACTGAATATATGCTTGAAGGAGAGTAGATATGAAGGGATCTGTTAAAGAGACTTGAAAATGAGGAAGAATAAAAGACCAAATTGGGCCATTATGCAAAGGGGCTTCAAAACCTCCAATCAGGGCATCAAAGAACTGATTTATTGTGTTATAGACTCACGACATAATCAGTTCTCCGATGCCCTGATTGGAGGTTTTCAAGCCCATTTGCATAATGACCCAGTTTGGTGTTTTGTTCTTCCTCGTTTTCAAGTCTCTTTAACAAATCCCTTCATATCTACTCTTCTTTAAGCATATATTCAGTTTTTCGGTTTTGATATGGCTGAGCCTTCCGACATTTCCCAACTCCATACTACAACATGTCTCAGATTTGTTACTACTACTATGCCAGCCTTGAATCCCAAATTACTCCAACACGCCTCTACCAAAAGCGTGGTGGTTGGTCCAGGTAACGTAACTCCACTCACACTTGGTTTTTCCAAGCTCTAAGTACCTGAAGAATGGAAAGTCGATTATCATCCAATACAATCAAAGTATCAGCCTTCTGAAGCACAACAATTGATAATCCAAAAAAATATGTCCCGAAATCAAGTTTTGAGAATAGGAAGATCTCAAAGCAGTCGTATGCCTGACTTAGAAAGACAAATGTCCTCCCTCTCAACCAGATATTCTACTTCCTTTTCTAATGCTCCTGTATATAAACCAGTTTCTTGTAAATATGAACTAGATAATCATCTGCTATATCATCAGAAAGGTTCAAAGAAGTGTAAATTTTGTAAATCTTGTATTCCTACCCAATCTCCTTCTATAAAACATTCTTCATCTACAAATTCTCCATCTGCATCAAAGTCCTTTAGAACATTCCAGTCAAAGACTTAACATGTAGGACAACATTCAAATTGTTTAGAATTCATGGATATCTTAGCCCCTCAAATCAATATGATGAACTACACCTTGTCAAGGGATGATAAAGAAAAAAACTGCTACACTTTCCCAAAGAAGTTTAGGACCAGGGAATTTCACTCCCTCTTTCAAAAACAATACTTTAGTAGCATATTTGGACTTTTTCCAATACAGGAAAACAAATGCAAAACAATCTCCTGATATAGTAAGTCTGCAAAATTATTCAAATTATCAGTCTGTTTGCTTAGCTCAAAATATTGATGATATTGCACAAGATGTCGTGCAAACAAAAACACATGTCAATGGCCTACATTCAGAAATCGATGCCATTGAGCATCATCAAGATATCTTTAGAAATCAGCTTGGACATATCTTAGAAAAACTTGAGATTATTCAGACAACAGTCCAAGAATTAAAAGATTCTTTTGAAAAGGAGAAAAGACCAACTTATCCAAAAAGTTTTGTTGAGATTGAAGATCAAACCTCATTCAAATGGTTTGGTTCCTCTTCTGATCATTCCAAGTAGCTGACATTAAAACAGTTGGCTAAGGAGCTAGCAAATCCCAATCTTGCTAGAATTGTTGAGGTAGTTTTACTAGCCATAGAAAAAATCAATCTAGTAAAATCTCAGGCCTCCAAATTATAAGAGGATATAAAATCTCAGAACAATATCTCATCTTCTCCAATACCTTTCATCAATGGAATTGATGAGGCTGAAATTTCAAATGCACCTAGATCTTCAGATGATGATGCAGGAGGAAATCCCTTCCAAACTGCATGGGAAAAGTGGTGCAATGCCAAATATGGTTAAAGCAAAAAGGTTCCATTCAACCCAGCTAATTCCCAAGAACATGATAGTTTCAGTAGAGAAAATATAGACCCAACGGCTGTGACTAATCTCAACTGTAGATACAGAAATGAAATGATGATAATATTTCATAAATGGCAAGCTTGAGCAAAAACACAAAAGATGATTTTTAGAAATCGTGTTGCATGGAACGAATTAGCTTTAAGGCTAACTTGGGGTTTCACAGGAAACCTAGGACTCTGGTGGGATAGAGTCAATGAATTAGATAAGCTCAGGATAATGAATCATGATCATCCTATTGATGAGCTTATTGAAGTTGTTGTACATGAATTCTATGGCAACCAACATATAGACTCTGTACATTATGCAAATATGTTTATGAGTCAAAAGTTGTGTCATATAATCCAGTTGCCTGAATTCTTGTGCACTATGCAAGAACTTTTGTATAGAGCTTCAGATCTAGACAATCTAGCCTACTTAAGAAAATACCTTTCCGCTATGCTTGGAAAGATTCCAGATCTTGTTAGAGAACGTCTCGAAACACTGAATATTGATTTAGAAGAACTCTCTCTAGCAGGTCTACATGAACATATAATCACAACCCTACAAAAAGAATGTCTGAGAAGACAAACAAATAAACTAGTTAAGAAACAATTATGGTTTGACTCCAGCATCTGCGATGTGTTCACATAAACATATCACTTTGGTTGCAAACCAAAGCAAGGGAAGAAAGAATCCTGTAAAACAAATTGTGGCTGTTTCAAATGCAAACCAAAAAATAAGCCTTTCAAGAAAAGGTTTCCTAAGATATTTACCAATCAAAAACCAGGACCAAAGAAAGCCTTTTTCAAACGCTGGCATAGCCCTACACAAGCTGCAAAAACAACATGTTTTATCTGCAAAAATCCTGGCCACTAGGCTTCACAGTGTCCTCTGCGGAAGAAATCAAGGTTCCAACACAAGATAATGGACTTATTCCAAACAGGATATGATCCAACAGAATGGGAACTTGTTTCTAACCGTTTAGATGGTGAATATTTATCACTAACTGAAGATGATTCAGATTCTCCCCACGATTTCAATTATGTTTCTGACAATTTTGAAATCTCTACAGTTTCAGAATCGTTAAATTTTTTGGATATCAAAATGTTGTCCCCTGAAGATGATGTTTCCTCACTGAGACACCGTCAATCGGTAATCCAAAATAAGCTGTCTCAACTGACCCCTGGTCAATTTTAGCTTTCTAAAAGGTTGAATGCTCAACTATCCTCCATCAACTCTCAACTTGCAAAACACCAGCCGCCAAGCATGGTGAATATACAACATTATACTCCTACAGATTCATCTTTTAATATATCTCATCCTACAACCTCAAACCATACAAGCTATAGGAAAAGCTTTGATTTCAAACAAACAAAAAAGCATCTGGAAGAGATAGAAGAAGTTGAAGAGTATACAAATGATTCACTAAAAAAGACCATCCAAGATATAGAAGAATCAATCAAAGGAAAATAAGCATTAGTTAAAGAAATATGGAAAGCTTTGAAATTAGAAAAAGAAGAATTAAACTTTCTCAGAACACAAAAGGATGCACAAAGAGAAAGATAAATGTTTGATTAAGATATTGACACTCTTGACCAATCTGCTGAGGCCAGTACATTTAAATAGATAAATGGATTCAAAGATATACTGGTTATCTCCATAGACATTAAAGTATCAGGATATATGACCTATACTCTTGATGCTCAACTAGACGCTGGAGTAATGAATTCTTCTGTAAAGTATGGTGCAATTCCCTCATACTATTGGCAGCCCATAAATATTTCTTTTAGAGAAGTAAACAAGACTGAGATAAAAATACAGTCTTTTGCCCCAAATTTTCCCATTATAGTTCAAGGAGCCAAAGTACCAATAAATCTCTATTGCTTTGACATAGGTATAGATATTCTTTTGGTTCAAGATTTTGTAAATAGATGCGTGCCTTTCACTATAGGTAACAATTTTGTACAGTTCACTGTTTTAGGTAAAACAATATCCATTCCAATTAAGTCATCCTATGACACCATGATTGGTAACACTAAACCTCTCCCACGAGTTGAGAAGTCTGCAGAAAAACTGGTTCGAATACAAAAGATTGTTAACAATGCTGAAAAACATGGTCTTGAGATAATCAAAGATATTAAAGACAAAATAGAAAAATAATGTACTTCTGATTATCCTGACGCCTTTTGGACTAGAGATCAATACTTTGTAAGTTTTCCCTACAAAGAAGGCTATGCAGCGAAGCCAAAAAAAGCCTCTACAAATCATATGTCTCCAACAGAAGCAGAGTACCGCTAGAATGAGATCAAAGAATTATTGCAAAGAAAGTTGATAGAACCTAGTAGGAGCCCTTGGGCATGTCCAACATTTTATGTCAACAAACATAGTGAGAATAAAAGAGGAAAACCCAGAATGGTAATAAATTACAGAGCTCTTAACCAAGCTCTACTCCCTATCATATTTCCTCTTCCATCAAAAGAACTATTGTTTGCTAAGATTGAAAAATGCAATATATTCAGCAAGTTCGATCTCAAAAGCGGCTTTTGGAAAATTGGTATTATTCCTCAAGATAGGTACAAAACAACATTTGTTGTGCCTCATGGAAAATACCAGTGGAGAGTCATGCCATTCGGATTGAAAAACGCCCCATCAGAATTTTAGAAAAGGATGGATGATATATTTAAGCAATTACCTTTTTTTATTATATACATTGATGATTTGCTTGTTTGTTCTTTAGATGTCAGGTCACACCATTCGCATCTTAACGAAGTATTTGATATCCTGTTCAAACATGGTCTAGTTTTGAGTAAATCAAAACTATGCTGGGCAAAGACAAAGATTGAATATCTGGGTTTAATCCTATCAAGAGGATCTGTTGAACTTTAAGATCATGTTCTGAAGAAACTCTCAGAGTTCCATGATGAAATTCTGGAGGAGAAACAACTACAAAGATTTCTTGGTTGTCTCAATTACATCCATCAGTTCTATGAGAATCAAGTTAAGAATGTAAGGATTCTACAGAAAATATTAAAAAAGACTTTACCATGGAATAACAAGATCACTGTAGCTGTGCAAATTATAAAGCAAAAAATCCAAAATTTGCCAAGACTACACCTCCCAGATGTTACATTGCAATTGATACTTGAAACTGATGCATCAAATGAAACATGGGAAACATTTCTATTGCAAAAGAATGACCCAAATCTAGAATAAGTTTGCATATACACATCTGGATGTTTCTCAGACACAAATTCTAAATATCCCTCGTCTCACAAAGAAATTCTTGCTGTTAAAAATGGGATAAAGAAATTTAGACTATTCTTAAATCCTATTCATTTTATTGTAAGAACTAATTTAAAACATATGAAAGGTATGTTAACTAATCAAAATCTCTTGGAACAGGGCATTACCAGGATCTTGAGATGGAGTTTATGGCTTGACGGTTTTGACTTTGATATTCATTATAGGCCAGTGAAAGAAAATTGCATTGCAGATTTACTTACTAGAGAAGCAACCCCTACTATAAGAGAAATCAACAAATGGCTTCATCCTCCTTGACAACTCCAGATGCACCAATAGGATTCAAATGGGTCTTGATTTGTGACAAATGTAAATGTTGCTATTGTTTTGAATGCCTACAATATTGTATAAAATCTAGTCCTCTTTGTAAGAATATCCTAGAAAAATGGATACAAGCCAATAATCATTGTATTCATAATCATAGCTACTTTGTACAAAGCCATAAATTTTCTAGAGGAACTATTACAGGAGGTCCTATGCAAGGACAGAGATGCATATATCTATATACTCCTTGTATTACTTTTGAGGATTTTTGTGCTATTATGATCCAAGCTAGATTTGCTAGTTCCTGTTGGATCTTGTTTGATTGTGAAACTTTCAAAGAAAATTAGATATGGTGGTCTGGTTGGTTATTAATTCTACTCTGGAAATACTGTCCACGAGACATCTTGTTTTTTGGAAGCAGTAAAGATGCTTTCAAATATTGGTTACGATCAGAAGTAGAGGAAGTTGCTCATTATAATGCCTGGTTCATCTTCAACCTATCTTTTCAAGGCAACGAACTACTTTATGACCATTCTGAACCACCAACTCCCCAGAGCTATAAAGTCTTCAGTGATTACTATGGAGATCTTTGTGTTCCAGAAAAAGACTTAATTCCTACTATGCAAGGTTCACCATTCTACAAGTGTTTCAATGGTTTACCACCTTTCTCTAATTACTTTGGTTCACCACCAAGTAGTCATTTCGATTGCGACAATAATGATAGTGGTGACTCACTTGATTCTATCACCGAACATAACATAATCAATAGCATGGAAGCATGATGGACCATCCAATCTTGTAATAATTAGATTCTATTCATGTCTAACGGGCCGACAGTGGTGTCCCGTCTGTTCCGTGGGTTCCAGCTGAACTCCACTTTGTGTCACTATTTTTACTTTATGTCGAGTATTTCCATAAAGTTGGTATGGGTCCCTGTATGTCCGAGCCTCGGAGGGACGAGATAACAAATGGACTCCACCAGTTGCCCCATCCACTTGAAAGGAATCTTTCTTTATGACAGGTAGTTGCCAGTTTCAGTCAACCGACAACCTAATAGTTTTAGTATATATAAGACCCTTGAGGTCTCATTAGGGACATCGAGATAGAGAGAGTCTGAGGTCTAAGTCTAAAAAGAGTAGTGTGTATCCTCTTCGCTCGCCTTCGGGAACTTGCGAATGAAAAACACTGATCTCGTTTGTAATATGTCTATGATCTGTGAATATCTAATAGTTTGTGTATGATCCTACTCTGTAAAATTGGTATCAGAGCTATATATATATATATATATATATATATATATATATATATATAATGATGACAATGAAGGTAAAACCAATCAAGTACCATCAATCTAAAGTTATATATATGGATCATGGTCTAAAAGTTCATACGAAACACTTGTTTGTATAGATAGCATATGCATCTTATACTTCAAATGTGCTATGTTGCAGGTTCAAAAGGCATCAAACTTGTGGTGAAAGTGACATTGGACAGGTTACAAAAGAAAACAAATATATGGTGGCATGACAATTGTTCATGCTTCACATGCATATAGTATGCATAATCTATTGTTCATGATACTTTTTACAAGCAAATGATATGCATAATACAAATTCTATAGTTCATGGAAAAAATTTGACAATTTGCAAAAGGTTAAAACTTTATGGTTGTGACCCGACACGCATATCATATGAGTTTTTTAATGAAATGAACTCAGTATTTGATTTCATATGGTATTGTTTGGAAGTTGACGGGGCATCGATGGTGAGTGGGTTTATGTGCGCCATGCATTAATGTGAAGTGATTGGGGCATTTATGCCACTAGACCCGCATCCACTCTCCTTGAAAGTTGTTAGGGTTATCACTATTCACATTTTAGTTTGTTGGTGAAGTGCTGGGAAGCTACCATTGTTGCATTCAGATCGACCATCCTTGTTATTCGTTGTTGCAACTGTTTCAAAGCTTAGAGGACTGGTATAAATCATCCTAATATGAGGTAAGTACTCGCACAACTCCTTGGGCATTTCCTTGCAAATAATTTGTTGATAAATGATTGTATATGGATCTGGTTAGTTGGTGGCAAGTTTAGATATTTCTCTTTCCTTGTCTTCTTCCCAAAATGATTATTTGGTGAAGTAAGAGGAATGGAGCAGCTGCAAAAAACTATTGTTGTGAGAAATGTTTATGGGTTAACAACTTGCAATGAATGTTATGGTATTTTTTTCTTCTTTGTATGCTCATTGTTGTCATTTTTTCAATATATCACTTTCCATTTCTTCTTGATATTCTGAGAAGGTTTTGTTATGAAATGGTTATAAAAAAATCGTGGGTTGAACCCACAAACAATGGTTTTTGATACATGCTAAGTTTTGGTTCTAAATTTATGACAAAAGTTATTGGTACCTAGCCTATGGTTTGCTTGTGAAATAAATGAGTTTCAAGCTTGGCATTAGTTTATCCCTGCCAAAAGAAGTTTCTAGTTGAACCTATGAGCTCATGGTCACACGTCATGTTCCCTCTTGAGATTCCTGACAGAGATAACTCAAATTTATGGGTTAGATCGTGTTGCATTTTTCCTTGTTTTCATACTAATTTCATTCATTTTGTTTTAAAGGAAAATCACAGTTCAAAATCGTGGATTGCAACACACACACACACACACACACACACACACACACACACACACAGGGTTGTAACATACATGCATGCATATATGTATGTATTTATGTATGTTGCAACCCTCTATATATACCAGGACAAACAGGGTTGGTAATAGTTGAATATTATTCATACAGTAATATATATGTTTGAGTATGGAATGATAAGCATTGTCGTTGAGAAATTTGCTATAGTTGATAATCCCTATACTCCTAGCAATGAGATTTCATGGCTAGCCTGTGCTGGAGCCTTGGAGGTGTTGACTCATACTTCGTCCACCTATTCCAAAAAAGTTCGCAAAGACTTGTGAATCTATAACTCATTTAAAAAATTTAAATAATTATAATAGATGGGGTCCCCTAGGAGAAAACATTGAAATGATAAAGCCCTTGTATGGCATTCTTTGCTCAACATTATGGCATGGTACTTTTTTTTTCAGTTTGGGCATCATCTCAATATTGGTATCAAAAGTTAATTATAACAAATTTAGATTGATGGTACTTGATTCGTTTTACCTTCATCATCATCATTATATATATATATGGATCATGGTCTAAAAGTTCATATGAAACACTTGTTTGTATATCTAGCATATGCATCTTATACTTCAAATGTGCTATGTTGCAGTTTCAAAAGGCATCAAACTTGTGGTGAAAGTGACATTGGACAGGTTACAAAAACAAACAAATATATGGTGGCATGGCAATTGTTCATGTTTCACATGCATATAGTATGCAAAATCTATTGTTCATGATACTTTTTACAAGCAAATGATATGCATAATACAAAGTCTATAGTTCATGGAAAAAAGTTGACATTTTGCAAAAGGTTATAACTTTATGGTTGTGACCCAACACGCATGTCATATGAGTTTTTAATGAAATGAACTGGGTATTTGATTTCATATGGTATTGGTTGGAAGTTGACGGGGCATCGATGGTGAGTGGGTTTACGTGAGCCATGCATTAATGTGAAGTGATTGGGGCATTTATGCCACTAGATCTGCATCCACTCTCCTTGAAAGTTGTTAGGGTTATCACTATTCACATTTTAGTTTGTTGGTGAAGTGTTGGGAAGCTACCATTGTTGCATTCAGATCGACCATCCTTGTTATTTGTTGTTGCAACTGTTTCAAAGCTCAGAGGACTGGTATAAATCATCCTAAGATGAGGTAAGTACTCGCACAACTCCTTGGACATTTCCTTGCAAATAATTTGTTGATAAATGATTGTTTATAGATCTGGTTAGTTGGTAGCAAGTTTAGATGTTTCTCTTTCCTTGTCTTCTTCCCAAAATGATTATTTGGTTAAGTAAGAGGAATGGAGTAGTTGTAAAATACTATTGTTGTGAGAAACGTTTATGGGTTAACAACTTGCAATGAATGTTATGGTATTTTTATCTTCTTTGTATGCTCAATGTTGTCATTTTTTCAATATATCACTTTCCATTTCTTCTTGATATTCTGAGAGGGTTTTGTTATGAAATGGGTATAAAAAAATCGTGGGTTGAACCCACAAACAACAGTTTTTGATACATGCTAAGTTTTCATTCTAAATTTATGAAAAAATTTATTGGTACCTAGCGTATGGTTTGCTTGTGAAATAAATGAGTTTCGACTTGGCATTAGTTTATCCCTTCCAAAAGAAGTTTCTAGTGGAATCTATGAGCTCATGGTCACACGCCATGTTCCCTCTTGGAAGTCCCGACAAAGATAACTCAAATTTATGGGTCAGATCATGTTGCATTTTTCCTTGTTGTCATACCCAGTTCATTCATTTTTTTTTAAAGGAAAATCACAGTTCAAAATCGTGGATTGCAACACACACACACACACACACACACACACACACACACACACACACACACACACACAGGGTTGTAACATACATACATGCATATATGTATGTTGCAACCCTCTATATATATCAGGATAAACAAGGTTGGTAACAATTGAATATTATTCATACAATAATATATATGTTTGAGTATGACATGGATGTCTATATCGACCCAGTCAATATATATTTTCATTTCATGTTGTTTGGTTGATATTATATTGGTTCTGTGATGTCAAAGTGAACAAGTCTAAAACACATGTAGAGGAACATTGATTGAGTTTAAATTTTAAACATGAACTTTCACTCATTACTTTCATTATATATCATTTTTTGCAAAATATACTCCCTTTATCATTTGTCCTGACCATATATATTTTCATTTTCATGCTTATCCTTATTCATATGTTTAAAAGAGACTTTAGACTATTCATATATGGAGAGGTTTCTTAAGAATATTCAAGAGGATTTAAAGTTCAGATTATGGAAATTGGAAGTGAAATGATTAATGTTGAATAAATTTTGGTTCTTCTTCCCTTATATACATTATTCCTATTCATTTCTCCCTTCTATGCTTGAGGTACCATTCTATATTCAGAGCCACAATGAAATCATATTTAACAAGTTTTGTAATGAATGTTTATTATGACGTGTCTTGTATTATACTCTAAATATTTTGGACTAATTGAAATGATAGTGGTAATTAGATGATCTTTTTTAGCAGATGGAGTGATAGAGGGACTAATAGAGAGAGTAATGGAGGGAGTATAGAGGAGGTAACAGAAGGAGGGAGTAACAGAGGAGGTAACAGAAGGAGGGAGTAACAGAGGAGGTAACACGGGAAGAAGAGGAAGAATGACAAGTGAATTTAGGCAACAAGGGAGGCACAAAAGGATGGTATTTTCTGTTTATTTTGATGTAGATTCAAACAAGTTTAACTAGCTAGTGTAAACTGGTTACCTGAACTTTGGTGAACGACCTACTTTACCTCGACCCCCAACTCCTCCTAGTGCACCTTTACAGTCACACCCTAGTATCATGGACTTTCCTGAGCCTCCCGTTCAACCAATGAATAATGGTTAGGATAACAACCCAGTGAATCCTCCCTCCAATATCACATAACATCCTGTCAATCCTCCTCTACCTCCTCACACAACACTATTTGTTACATCAGTTGCTTCCATAGCCCATTCTCTTCCCAAGGACCATAGAGTGCCCTCTCATGAAATTCATATGGATAAAGGAAATAAACCTATTACTTCCCCTTGCACCGAGGCATCCCAATCATCCTCTGTACACTCAAAACAACAATCAACAAAAGAAGAAAGTGGTAAAAGAGAAGTTGTCTTTAGTGACATGCATCCAGAAATAAATAAATATGAAGAGAAAAAGCTTTATTACGAAGACATACTAAATATTAGACCAGATGTGTTTGAAGGAAAGAAAGAGATAGAAGAGTATTTTAAGAAGAAATACCCTCATATGTTTTAATTTGTATCATGACAACGTTTTGCTAACATGGAATTATTTGGATGAATGTCTTATCTTAGTTTATTTAATGTTTTTTTGTGGACGCAATGAGCATTGCTATTCGGTGCCATGAACCACATGCAATATCCATGAAAAACCTCCTTGAAATCTGCGAGAGAACATGGAGTGTCCAAGCATTTTCGGAGTATTGAGGGCTCAACAACAAAAACTTCTTATAAATCCACTAAAGGGCACAACATGCCACTCCAAGGATTTGAACCTAGGTGGGGAGGGTAACAATCATTCCTCCCAACCACCCAAGATACATCCGACACACACGCACACACACACACACACACACACACACACACACACACACATTCAAGTTATTTTTGGAGTTACAAGGGAAATTCTGAAAAATAAAGAAAGAAAGACCTAGTGGGACCCCATCTATTATTAATTTAAATACAAAAACATATTTTACCCTTATAATAAATAAAGTTATCTTCTCTTAAACAAAATTTAATTAATTCTTAAAACAAAAAGGTAGTTGAACTACTTAACTACTTTAGGAATATATAAAAGAAGGAGAACAAGACAAAGAAAGACAGAAGAAAATAGAGAAGTGAAACTTTTGATAAGGGTTGATATGAAGGTGGCAAAGAAAAGACTAGGAGGCATTGATTGATGATATTCTCCAAGAGTTCAAAACAATGATGTACATGTAACTTAAAGTGATCCAGCTCGAATTTGCATTGTAATATTTCCTTTTGACATTGGATGTCCATGTACGAGTCATAATTACAGCTTGGATTTCCAAGAACTTCTTTGGTCCAGGTCCTCGCAGGGACCTGGAGAGATACTTCAAGTTGTAACTCAGATTCGATATTGATAAAGGATTTGTTGATTTCTTCTCACTTACAAAATTTGTTAAATACTTTTTTTCAAATTGATCATTTTGTCCATATTTCAGTTTTCTTACTTGTTATAATTATTTTCAAGTTCCTTTCTTTTTATTTCTCTCGTTAAATTGTAGAATTTTGGATAAAATCTATAAAATCTATATATATATAAAAATAGGATTAGATCCAAGAACCATATTTCTTGAGGTCTGATTAAGATTTTGACAGGCTATAAACCAGGGTAATAATCCCACCTATCTCACCTAGCCTAATGAGATTAAAAAACATATGAGTAAGGAGAATCACCATTCCTTTCATCAACATTTATTTGGCGACCATACCGGGGAATTTTTTTCTTAACTCTATGGTTATTTTCTTTTTCTGGTTTAATGACTTTGCCTACCCCTCAAAAACCAAACATAAGATTCACTTACTTGATCAAAGAAGGATTATTTTGGGCATGTTTGATTTGATTTTAGAAACAACCATTTCTTGTGAAGATATTGAACATTCTTGGGAAGTTATTGCTCGTGACATAGAAATTCAAGAGCAAAGAGAGGCCATTCAAAGGCGATCTCATAATCATCCTCCTTGTTAGAAGGTTATTTTATGACCACTCAATCTTGTGTATCACGATGAACGAGATATGAAACTCTTGAATTTGATCCTTTCTTTGAAATTGGAAGAAAGAAGGCAATCTTAGAAAACCTTCAACCTAAGCTTCAGTGATCCTTGACTAATTCTGACACTAAAGTTACAAGTTCATCAAAATCTCTCTCCTAAGAAAATCACAATGACTTCTTCTAGTGGTTATGGTACCTCTAGCGAACCTACTTCCTCACTAGTGGTTATGTACATCCACTTCAATAATGTTCAATCCATAACAAATCCTACAAAGGTATTAAAACAATATGGTTTATTAAAGTTCGAAGAAGATGCTAACAATACTCCTTTGCATGTGTCTTCTCCTTTTAATCTAAATCTAACAACCAATCCTCTTCCAAAATTTAATGATCATTTGCCCAAATTCTTTGGCAGTGGAATCATCTCTTTTAATGAACATTTAGTTGTATTTTCTAATGTGTGTCATAATATAGGGGTGAATGATAATGATACATGTATGATATTATTGTTGGAGATACTTCACACACACCTAGGAATTCTTTTTCCTAAGGTTTTCCCTATGTTTACTAGTCATTATTTAGTCTCCTATAGTCTATGGATAATATTCTCTTTAGTTCACACTTCAATTTGATCAGTTGAGTGGAGTCTTGATGCCACATTAGGATCATCACCATGAAACATTGGGATCATCACCATCTAATATGCATTGTCCTTGGGATCATCACCAAACTAGCGCATTACTCATGATTCCTTGATATCCTCCTCACTTCACTCTGTTTCAGTCAGTTAACTGAAGACTAAGAGACAAGTTAACTCAGACTAGGTGGCAATTCACTCCCGTAACTGCCTGAGAGACTAGACTAGGTGGCAGTTGTTCGACAACACATGTATTCCAACAGAGGACAGACACCTTCAGTAACCACTCACACAACCAGATAAAAGATCAACACACTAATGTTTTGACATGGTAAAACCCCTATGGGGAAACATCCACATCCCCAACCAACACGACCACTTGGAGCAGTTTATTAATGCAAAAGAAAAATATTACAGAGAGATTTTATAAGAGAGTTTCTTACAATCGATCATCAACAAATGACCCTCCATGCTCTTTAAATAAAGATCATGGACCAATCAAGTATTAAGCCATGAATCAATGGTTGTTAAGATCGAGGATAATATGAACCATCAGATCACTCTATGTTGGGAACATATCATGACTGTCGGATTTCCCAACTAAAAATGCATACTAATGCATACTAAAGAAACACACTAAGAAACACACTTTTACCCAATGACACATTAGACCAAGTAGATCTTAATTAACTCCTAAGTGTCTAAATATCCTAACATCCCCCCTTAAGAACAACGTGGGATAAGACTGAAGGATTTACAATAGTGACACAAAAGGAGAAGGAAGGAGGCATTGGAGCCTATCCCCCCTTGATGACAACTTCTTGAACTCCTAACATTGATCGAAGTTTGGAAAAATTTTCTTCTGTAAGAGACTTTGTGAAAATGTCTGCAACTTGATCTTCTGTAGGGAAAAAGAGCACTTCAATAACTTGATCATGAATGAGCTTTCTGTTGAGGTGCATGTGTAGCTCGACGTGTTTGTTGTGCTGATGTTGAACTGGTTCTTTGGTGAGCTTGATGGAACTCTGATTGTTGCACTAAAGGTTGGTCGGATGCTGTTGTTGGAATCCAAACTTCGAAAGGATATGTCGAAGACACAAGGATTTCTGACTTGCATTTACCACTGCTCGGTACTCTGCTTTTGCCGAAGAAAGTGCAATAGCCTGTTGTTTCTTACAGGCCCAAGTGACAGGTCCTGAACCAAGGCTGAAAACATAATCTACAGTAGACTTCCGATCATCAGGGTCGCCAGCCCAATCTAAATTAGTGAAACCAACCAATAAAAGAGTCCCCCCTGAACTGTAATGTATCCTGAACTGAATTGTACCATGTACATAGCGAAGTATCCTTTTAGCTTCTTTCCAATGGCTTTCATGGGGTTTTTGCATATACGGGGAAAAAATACCAACAACAAAGGAAAGATTAGGATGAGTATGAGTCAAGTATAAGAGGCTACCAACTAACTGATGGTACAAGGTGGCATCAACTTCAGGAGAAGTACATTTGGAAATAAGCTTGACTCCAGACTAGAAGGGAGAAGGGGTTGGTTTACAATCTTCCATGTGAAAGCGATAAAGAAGGTCAAAAGCATACTTAGACTAGGAAAGAAAAATTCCTTCATTGGTTTGGAAAACTAGGAGGCCAAGGAAATAGTGCAAAAATCCTAAGTCTGCCATTTCAAATTTCTTCTTAAGGTTGGTTTTCACATGGTTTAAAATTTTTCAGTCACTACCAGTAAGGATAAGTTCATCAACATAAAGGACAAGGATTATGAGATGGCTTCCTACTTTCTTGGTATAGACATTAGGATCATAATGGAATCTAGAGAATCCAATGTCAATAATAAAACTGTTCATTTTTTCATACCAAGCTCAGGGAGCTTGCTTAAGACCATAAAGATATTTCTTAAGGAGAAAAACAAGGCTAGAGTCATTCTAGACATAGCCAGGAGGTTGTTCCATGTAGATTTATTCTTGCAAATCTCCATGCAAGAAGGTGGATTTAACATCCATCTGATGGACCTCCCATTTATGTGAGGTAGCAAGGGCAAGAACAAAGTAGATGGAATTCATTTGGGCTATAGGGGAAATGTTTCATTATAGTCAATTCCTTCAACTTGGGGAAATCCTTTGGTAATTAACCGAGCCTTGTATCTTTCAACACTTCCATCTGATGCATACTTAGTTTTGTAGATCCATTTACATCTGACAAGTTTTCTTCCTTTTGGAAGAGGTACAAGATCCCAAGTATCGTTTTCCATTAAAGAACAATACTCTTCATTCATTCCTGTATCCCAGTCTAGATGACTTGAATCTTCTGCAAATGTCTTTGGATCATGAGTCTCAAAAACTTGATCCAAAAGAGAAGAGGTTTTCTAGAACTGTGAACATGTTTGACGCTGATCTGAAGGATCACCGACAAGATCACCATCTGCTTCTCGTGTTGAACAAACCCATCTAGGAAGTGGTGGTTCAGGTTCAAAGGACACATCTGGAGGAAGGTGAGCAGGCAGAGGTGGATTTTAATCCTCACTGTCATCATCTGAAGAAGAAACCAGAATAGGAACGGAAGAAGGTGAAAACATCGAAGATGGATCGCAAGCCGAAGAAGGCACAATCACCAAATTACGCTCGCAGGCCAAGAGTTTTTCATCAAATTTAACATCTCTTCTAATAATAATTTCATTACAATGTGGTTGAAGAATTCTATAACCTTTGACATCTTCAGAATAACCAACAAATATACACTTCTCACTTTTAGGCTGCAATGCTTTCCTTTTCTCATTAGGAATGTGAACCCATGCTGTACTGCCAAATACATGGAAGTGACTTACATTTGGTTTAATTTTAGTCCAAGCTTGTTTTGATGTTATATTTTTAAGAGTCTTTGTGGGAGTGTGATTTACTATGTAATTTTCACATTTGATGGCTTCCGCCCAATACTTTAGACTTAATCCCTTAGATTGGATCATACAATTGGATATTTCTTTTAATGTGCAGTTCTTTCTCTCAACAACACCATTTTGTTGTGGTGTATATGGAACAATGTGTTGCATTTGGATGCCCTGTGTAGTGCAGTAACTTGTAAAATTATTGTTCACATATTTGCCTCCATTATATGTTCTTAACCTTTGAATTTGATGTCAATATTGCTTTTCTATAAGGGCCTTGTAGGCCAAAAACTTGTCAAAAACTTCACTCTTAAGTTTTAAGAAGTAAACCCAAGTACATCTGGAAAAGTCATCAATGCAATTTAAGAAATGCTTGCACCCAGAAAAAGAAGGAGAAGAAAGTGGACCACATGAATCACTGTGAACAAGCTGCAAAGGTCCCAAGGCGTGCCAAGAGGCATGCTTGTCAAAACTGTCCCAATGATGTTTGTCGAGAACACAACCGACACAAACACCATCTCTGCATGAAACATGAGGAAGACCAATCACCATCTATTGATTACATAGTTGCTGCAATGAGCGATAGTTTAGATGACCAAACCACTCATGCCAAAGTTTGCTCAAGTCATCATTATGAGCAACAAAAACTGATGAAAAAGATGAAGACCCAAAGTTGTCAAACTTGTACAACCTAGTAATATCATCAACAATTCCAGTTGCAATAACATGCTTAGGATCTTTTAGATCCTTGATTAGAACTTGGTGAGGTGAAAACTCTACGGTTTTACCTTCACCTGAATGAGTGATTTGATATACTGATAGAAGGTCACAAGAAAGACCTGGAACACATAATACATCATTGAAATGACCATTATCTACTTGAACTGTTCCAGATCCTACAACACTAAGAGATCTATCATCACCAACAAATATTTTCTTGGTGTTACATTCATTTAGAGAAGAACATATGTCATTATCCTTAGCCATATGATAAGATGCTCCAGAATCAATAATCCACTCACCAGAAGAAGAAGTAGAAGTTGTATTGAAGGAGAAACCAGAAGCAGAAATTGCATGTCCATGAGAAGAAGAAGAGTAAGTAGAATCAATACTGATGTTGTTCTTATTCATCTCTGCTTCTAAAGCTACTATCTTGTTGAAACATTTGGACTCATCATGGCCATCTTTATCACAAAAGTTGCAATGTCTGTCAGTCTTCTTATTTTTATATTTTTCTCCTTTGTCATCAGTATGAGTTGAAGTTGTCTGAGTGGGTTTGGGACCCTTATATTGTTTGTTGTTTTGGCAAAGATGTTGCTTCTTGATATTCTTGGGTTTATCTTTCTGTTGGGCAACTAAGGCTTTGTTGGAGGTACCTGTAGTGCTAATCACTCCAAGTTGTACAAGCTTATCTTTCTCTCTAATCAAAGAATCACAAAATGACTCAAGAGTGGGTTTTTGATAAGCTTCCCCTAGAGCCTATCTCATGTCATAAAAGGTAGATACAAACATAGAATATGCACTACCTAGCTTAGAAAGAATAAGATAGATGCAACACTCTTCTTCCATCTTTATCTCACATTCTTCACATAAAAATTTGAGTGTTTTAAACTCAGATAGATAGTCTTCAATGCAAGAAAAATCACTTTGATCCAGATGGATGTCAGTGGAATCCCACCTATTCCAACTAGCTTATTTTGGCAGTTTTCCATCTTAGTAGTTTTTTCCTAGTTTTTGGGTCCCCAACTTCCGAGTCCGTTTTGAGGCCCTAAACAATGTTTTTAGGGCTTGCCACAATCAAAATATACACATATTGGGAATCTGATGGCAACATATGTATTCCTCGGATATACCTTTCCAATGGGATATCGTGCACCTAAAATGGAGATCGTATGAAAAAGTTACGACCCTGAGAAGTTGATGTACTAACTTACCCCAACGAGGCCCACATGAATTTTGGTGCTTCATCTCCTAGGGTTAGTTTTTTGGATGTATAGGGTTTTGGCATTCCTGTTTATTGTAAAAAGGTTTGGAGAGCCTCATTGTAACCATTTTCTTATGAATGAGCATAGCCATCACATCTCTTCTCAGAGATAAACCGCCACCATTCTAGCAAGCTTGTTTTTAGTCTGCATTTTATAGTTTCAACATATTTCCTTATTGAATAGAAACCGATTTTAATGTATCTCTCTTACTTTTCCTTGTGCTTTTGTGTTAAACATAATAATAATATGTATTCATTTTGTTCTACTCATAAAATCCGGATCGATGGTATCAAAGCAGTCTGTTCCTTGTCATTCTTAATGTATGTCCCCGACGAGGTCATGGTACAAAGAATTGGGTCTTGAGCTTGTTTCTCTTGAGGAAAAAATCTCTTGCACGCCAAAGCGACCTCTCATGGTGGGAGAAAATAAAGATGCCGGGACAAGAGATCCTTTCAAAATGTTTCTCGAGGAAGCCCTCACGCAACAGAGGAACGAGATGATGGATAGTTTTGTGCAAAGCCTTCAGCGACTACCAACATGTGACACATCTTCCTCAAGTGGAGGCTCCACCCCCTTCAAGGTACACATCAACTTTGATATTCCTATATTTGAAGGTTAGATAGATGCAGATGTTTTAGATAAATCGTTGAATCTACTAGAAGGGTATTTTTCTATCCATAACTTATCGAATAGAGAAAATATTACTTTTGTTCTCTTCAAAGCCGTTCCCCATGTCAAATATTGGTGGGAAACTTTTTGTGAGCAAAAGGAAATAGAGGAACCCTCATTATTTACAGTCGTGGTCACCTGAGAGTCCTTCAGGGATGCTATTAAGGAACAATACTACCTTGTCGAAATCTATGATGAACTATATACAAAATGGACCACACTACGACATGAAAGAGACCAAGCAGTGCCAACTCAAATATATTCCATACCTTGCGCACCAAGTTGGATATCAAATATTAGGAGTGACATCTGGTGCTGAAGTATCGCGGTGGTTTGCATAGATACATCCAGGCCAAAATGGAGTTTCTTTACATCTCATCCTTGGGCGTGGCCTATCGATATGCTGTCAAAATCGAGTAGAAGCTTAAAAAAATACGCAGCAATTTGGGCATGGGAACCCCTCATAGAAAAAGAAGGGCATCCCCAACCCACAAAACAAAGGAAAGAGCAAGGATGGACAACCTCAGGACAACCAGGTTAAGCTGCAAGCAAAGAAGGACATTGAGAAAACAAAGAAAGATACCAGGAAGTGGTATGACTTCCATAAGATCCCCTGGCATAACACTGTTGATTGCCGCTCAAAATAATCATTGGTGGCTGAGGTGAAAGCCTCTTAATCAGATGCGGGTTTCGACTCTGATTCAGAACCAAAAAGGGGGAGACAAATCATTGATGTGGAACTCAGTGCCATCGTTGCGATTGTTATCGCTCTGTAATTTCTAGAGGTTGTAGAAGAAAGGACAAAGGTAACCACAAAACCACTTTGGAAGATGAGATCTAGCCTTGCCAGCTTCAAAGAGGGATCTTTCTGTAAGATTTAGATTTGTTTGGATTATAATATTAGGCTAGTTATGATAGTTTGGGATTTTTTTGTTTGTTTGAAATATCTGGCTGATTAAATGCTTAAATTACCATTGGGCTACGAGGTCTATCTTTTAAGATAGGGATCTGTTTCAGTTTTTTATAAATTTTCTTCATAGGGAAAGGTAGTAAAACTGTTTGGATCTGGTAAATTTAGATGAAGTGAATGGGAAGAAATGAGAGGAGTTCCATCAAGTAAAGAGAGCATTTAAGAATTATTTTTACTTAATTTCAGTTGAAAACATAAAAATCATTCAAAGTCAGAAAAAAAGTATATTGAAGTAAATTTTGTTCTTTAACCTTCTTTAGAATAAATAGAATTAGAAACACATAAGAATGGAAACCGAGAAAGAAAACATGAACTTAGAAAGATTCACTTCACCAACAGTCTAACACGAGAATCCTGTGAAAGAGCCTTTTTTTATTACTGGTCGATCCTCTTGAATGATACAAAGTAGCTTTCTTAGATGCAAAAATCAACCCACAATAATTCGAAAAGAGAAGTATTTATACATTTATTTACAAAAGATCCTGTCATAAATGATCATTATATATTTTAGGGATATCTAAACTAATTGTATTTCTAATTACAAAAATATAGGAATCTTTAGATCTACTCAGATTTTTGGTGTTGATTTGACAGAAGTTTTTGATGATCCATCCCTTTGACTTATGCTTAGTTGTTGGTCCTTGCTGCTGAAAAATAGAACTCCTCTTTACTCAAGTAATTCTCACAGTTTGTCCCATCTCTTTTTACTTGGGATTGATATTTTGAGTAATTTTTTGTAAATTTCATCCATCTTTGTGTATTTAGAAAAAGTGGGTTTGGTGATGAGAATATATTTGATTTCATGTTGAATGTTCAAATCAAACTGCAGTGTTTCCATGAATGCCTTCCCAGTGATACTTCCTTGTATTCCTGCAAATTTTGAATTGTCTTTTGCCACTGTCTTTAATTTTTGGTTGTAATTAGGAAAGGTGATTAACTTGTCATTTAACACTAACAAACCAGAAAGTACTTTCTTGTTTAGCACCTCAAACTTACTGAAGAACATCTGCACACCTATGTCCATAACCTGCTATTTTTCTTCCAATTGCAACATGAGGCCTTTCTTGGTTAGAACCTTTTTGATTTCCAGGATAGTTTTAGTTCCGTCCTCTATCTCCAGCTCCTCTAACTCCTGTTTGTTTTTAGAATATAGAAACCCGATTAGAACTATGGATTTTGTTGGATTTTCTCCCAATTCTTCTTTGATAATTTCACTGGCTCCTCTAGCTTTCTGAATTAACTCATGCTAAAGATGATCTGTATAGAGGGCCAAATCTCTATCATGGATTTATTGATGTCTATCCATATATTTTCTTTAGCTTGGGCTAAGGTATTTTCCATGGTTGTTTATTTCCCTAATTGTTGCAATTGTTAGCTTAGCCTCTAAGATTTATGCATTTATGCCCGATGACAATCCTTGACCCTTGATTTCTCTTCCTGTAATGACTTTACTTCTTCTTGTAACTTTCTGATTTCTGCTCCTTGTATGGACACATCCTCCATAGATTTCACCAGTTTATCAGAGGCATATGAAGTTTGTGCTGGGGTTGATGTTGATGTAGAAATTTTTGTTGTTCTTATCCATGCCAGGGGCACTGCATCTAGAGGAACCATAGCCAAATGTGCATTCTTCTCTTTTTCCTTGATCAACTTGTCCATCTCTGCTTCCATTTCCCTAATCTATGCATTTTTCTCCATAATCAATGTGAGCATTTCTTCTTTTTGTATTTCTGTCTCAGCTACTTCTTTAGTTTGTGAATCCTCTGTTGCTAGAAGTTTAACTTGTTTCCTCAGTGGTGCTATATTATCATTCTTCTTCTTTATCAACTCTTTTGTTGCCTTGACATTAGTTGGGTCATATCCAATCTTGAGAACTAATTCTTATAATGATTTTATCTTATTATCCTTGGCCAAAGAAGAGATCTTTTCAATCTTTAATTGGGACTGGATATTGGTCAGTGATACCTGTAATTTGGAAGCTATCATTGCGGTGTTTGTCAGGGTTGAAAAAATCATCTCCAATGTCTGTCTGTGCATATCCATCTGATCAACATGATGGACATCCTTTATATAAAACTCAAATAAAGTCTTCTTATAATCAACTGTTGTCTTTGGGTAGGGGACTTGTACCTGTAACAATGCCATTTTCATTCTTCCCTTCTTTGTGTCAAAGGATGACAAAAGTCTGTGTTGTGCAGTAGAGGTCTGTTTCCAAAATTGAGTATAAGTACTGTTGTTGAGAAGTTCATTCCTTTGTTTAATTTCCTTATACTTTTCAAAAATATTCGACTCCTTTTCTCTCTGAATTGATTCAGATGTTAGAGTTGTGTCTAGATTTCTTTTTGAAGTTGGTGATGATAGAGATCATGCAAACAAACTATCTGACTATGATGAAGAGAGTGGGCCTTCCAAGACTATTGCAGAATCTATTTTTCCCTCTTTCAGAAAACCTACTGTATGAATGGTTTTAGTCCTCTTCCTATATACTTGAAAATCATCTGCTGAGACTTTTGTGACAGAAGGAGAGTCTTCACTTCTTGATATTTTCTCTGCTTGTCTCTAAGGTGTGATGGTTTGTGAAGTAGTCATAGACACATGTTGCTCTTATGATTCTTGCAAAGTGTTCTCTTCCCACTCAGCCTAGTTCATATATCTTTCAATCTCTAGCCTTTGTGTATGCACATATGGAGTGGTCTTATGTTTGGTACTCATCTCAGAAATGATGCCAAATGGGTCATATGACCAAGTGAAGCTTAGGGGAAACTTCATCTGTCTCAAGAGGATGTCTGCTTCTTCACCTGCTGCTTTGTTGTTGCAAATGAATGGTCCTATTTGATTTTTTATTATGAATTGAGATTTCTTCTTGGCTGCTACAAAATGAATTTCATCCAAATTTATCATCTTCCTTATGTACTCCAATGTGAAAATCCTCATTGGGAGGTATTTAGGCAACATGTATGATGACAAATCACATCCATACACCCTAATTTATGTATAATTCTGGTACAAATACCAGTCACCTGTCTTGGCTTGATCAATTAGGTGTAAAACCTTTTGAATTTTTTCACTAACCTTAGGTTCTATACTGTTGCTCAACAAACAAGTAGCTGTATAGATGGAATGATCAATGAAATCTTTGAAACTGTACTTTGTTGAATTATTTCTCACCAATGAAGTCCAAAACATGAATGACTATGGGATTCCTTGTTCATTTAGATTCTGGAGTGTGAAAGCAAACATGTCTGCTTGATATAATAAGAACATATAAACCAAAATTGAATAATATTTGAACATCCCTTCAGTTGGAAACTTAAGGAATTGTTCATGAATGCTGTCAACCAAGAATTGACTTAATTTGAACTTCACAAAAACCTTTTCTTCTGTAGAGAAAATGGACAGAAAACTTAAAATAGGTTCATCTACCCATTCATCAGAATAATAACCTAACAACGATGAGAGCATGGAGATAATCTGGTTAGCTTTCTCAGTGAAAATAGAAGAGGGGAATGGTGGATTTTTCTTAAGCAGTTGAGCATCTTCAGGGAGGAAAATATCAAAAATTCGGGCTCTCTGGGGAAAGGTTAATTTCTGGTATAATTCATTTAGGGATTTGATAGAGAAAGGGGTGGTGGAGTCATTTTGAGGGATCTGTAGCATTTTGTCAATGGTATCAAGAGTAATTGTGAACAAAATTTCACCAGTGGGAGAGAAAATGACTCTTTGGCTTGGCAGATAATTAGCTTGGCATTTAAGGACAAACTCAGGGAAATGGTAGGTTTGGGGAAACATGTAGAGGGGTAAATTGGATTCCCAAAGTCCAATTTCATCACTCTAGTCGAGGAAAATATCTTTTAGTCAGTAGTGTAATTTGAAAAAATTGAATTCGCGCTTCGACTTTGCAACTTTGTAGTCTCTGTATTCCAGAGGAATGTGGTCTAGGTTGATTGGAGGGGGAACCATTGGGTTTTTGGAGGTGTCGACAGACTTGTCTTTGGGAGCCATAATTGAAAAACTAACAGTAAAATAGGTTGGCAATGCTGTAATTACCAGGAAAATAGCTCATTGGTTGATGATAAGTGATGTCAATGATAGTCTATCAGCAAGCTTGCTCGGTCTTCATGGGTTCTTAGTCAACAAACAATGTAACGAGTATTTTTATATGCACATGGATATTCATTAGGGCGCATAACCGTTATGGGACAACTAACTTCACGGGGAAATAATTAATTGGCTAACGGATAGGAGGTGGGACATGTGTCATGTAGGGAGAAGGTAAGTAACGACGAGAAAAGTGAGCGGTGTCGAGATTCAATTAAGCGGATTTCAGAGGGGGGTGTCGGTGGTAATAGGAGAGGGGGGTGA
>JZKD02S0624864.1:183933-195205 GCA_000966675.3 Picea glauca | reverse complement strand
GGCCATCGATTGAGAACATAATGATGTCGTTGGGGGAGATCTATGCGGAAATGATGTGCTACAAGACAAAATGCCTTGTCAACTTTACAACTTTGGATAAAAATACATGTGCCATAAAGCAAAATGTTTGCTTTTTGAAATCTTTGCATTCTTATTTATTTTTCCTATGCTAAACTGACTTATTTTCATCAACTTAGGGCACATTTAAATGAGTAGACCCTGTTTAATTTTCTCAGATAGGAAAATTCATCTAACCTATCTTCTATCCTATACATCTAACTCATTAATCTAGCTTAAATAATTGGATTAATTTATTCCTCTACCTAACTACTTTAGCCAAGATTGGACAGTTTGGATAAAATTATTCTCTAACCTAACAACAAAAAATTTAAAATGTTTGATCATGATTAGACTGTATGATTGAAACTTATTTTTCTTTTCATGGGGTTTTCTTGTTTTTTCTGTTTTTTCCTTTTTCCTTTTCTTTTCTTTTATACCCTCTTTTCCTTTTCATTATTTTTTTTTATCTTTTATCTTTTTTCTTTTGGAAATCATTTGCAGAATGTAATATTATTTACAATATAAAATCACTGAAAGAGAAATATTCAATCACCATTTGATACTATGAAATATAGGACTCTAACAATGGATCCACTTGGGGATGGTGCTCTCCCCGTGAGGTGCCAAGAACTAGCGACAAGTCACCTTGAATTATCTTCTCCAGTATTTTCTGCATCTGATTTGTTTTATTGTAGTTGTAAACATGGTGACAACTGATCATGAGCTTAGGGCCTTCTCTTTAGGCTTCAACTTTCTGATGAGTCACCCACTCATGACAGTAGAAAATTAAATGGTATTTGCAATGATCTTAAGTGAGAACTGCTTCTTATCAAGTGAAAAGTAGTGCTTGAGCAGTCTGCCATTGACAGGTCCAACTGACAGATCTGCTCCATCCATATCATTAATCAAGAATGCATTATTTCCTTTGTAAGCATGGATTATGTAAGGACCTTTCCATAAATTCTCAAATTTTCCATGCTTACCTTTCTCTTTTTTCCTTGAATCCAACTTCAACACTTTGTCTTCTATCCGGAAATCATCAGCTTTAGTTCTTCTATCATAGATCTTCTTAATGTTCTCCTGGATCACTTGAGTTTTATTGTAAACCTCTTCTCTGGATTGCTATAGTTGTATGGTTTGATTTATTCTCCTCTAGATGCCATTACGCTCTGCTTGTACTTCCTGCAATATTTTCATAACAGGGACACCTAAAGAAGTGGGAAAAACGACATCCATGCCATAAACCAATTGGTAGGGGGACATGCAAATTTATCTCTTAGTAGTAAGTATGTCATCACATAATGCATTGACCAGCTTGTTGTGCCATGACTTCTTGTTATCTTGCAACAACTTTTTGATGATATTAACCAGACTTTTGTTGGAAGACTCTGCTAATCCATTCCCTTGAGGGTAATAGGCAGTAGAGTGTCCTAAAGTAATTTGATATTTGCTGCAAAACTMCACCATCTTCTTTGATTTTAATGTTGTTKYATTATCAATGACGATCTTCCYGGGACATCCAAATCTTGAAAGAATATTAGTTTCTAAAAATTTAATAATCACARCATCAATAGCTTTCCTTGKAGGTACATCTTCAATCCACTTGGTAAAATAGTCAGTGGTTGTAAGGATCCATTTGTGTTGGCCTGATGATGGTGGATGAATTTCTCCAATGAAATCCAAACCCCACTTTTGAAAAGGAGTTTCAACTGRTAYCRGTTTCAAGGGTAAAGGTAGYAGTTTCCTTTTRCCTTCAAAAAATTGAYAGTTATGACAYGAGGTCACTTTTTTAYGGAMATMTGCAAATAAGGTTGGCCAGTAAAAACSAACTCTTAGRATTTTGTTSGCARTGGTCTTCCAKTTCAAGTTTCCACCACAATCTYCTTCATGAAATTCCTKCATAACTTTATCTRCCTCATCTTTTAGTAAACARTTTAGTAAAATTCCTCYAGCATCCTTCCAATATAAATTGGCATCTAAAATACAATATTTCATAGCTTTGAGTTTAAGAAACCTAGCTTTATTCTTGGTCAAACCAGGAGGAGCTTGCAAATGATGTAAGACAAAAATCAGGTCTGCATACCAGGGAGATGTTGCAAAAGCCTCTGTTACTTATGGAGTCACCTGCTCTTCTTGTTCATCCAGTGCAACTAGAAAATTTATATCCAAAGCATGAAAATTAGATTCAACCATTAATTTAGCTAATCCCTGACCTTTAATGAGTTGGTAGGTTTGATTTCAATATCATATCCAAGGATAACAACAATCCATTTGCCTCTTTCCCCATCAAGACTATTTTGGGTCGGAATGTCTTTCACCACAGAATTTGGGACATAAGCAATTATATGTGAATGAAGAATGTAGACTCTAAAATATTTTATTTCTTTTACCAGAGAAAAATATTTCTTTTCCATGATATTGTATTTCAGTGCAACATCTCTTAAGGATTGACTAAAGAAAGCAATAGGCAGTTCATGGCCTTCATTTTTTTTTTTTGCAAGAGTATTGTTGCAATAGTATGCTCAGAGGCAAATGAGAAAATGAGGAAATATTTTGTGAAGTCAGGGTTGATCAGCACAGGGGCTTGTGTTAAGGCTTGTTTTACTTGATCAAATGAATGTTTTGCCTCTATAGTCCATTTTATTTTTGTGTTTTTCTTCAACATGTTTGTTAAATTTCTTAGAAGTTCTGCCAGATTAGGGATAAATCTTCATAGAAAAATTATTTTTCCAATGAAAGATTGGAGTTCTTTTATATTTCTAGGATGATCTATCTTTTGAATAGATTCAATTCAGCTAGGATCAATTTTGATTCCATTCTTTGAGATCATATGTCCTAGAATTTTTCCTTCTTCTAAGCCAAATAATATTTTCTTTGGATTGAGGGAAATTCCAAATTTCCTGCATTTTTCAAAGACTCTTCTCAGGTGGAGCGAATGTTCTTCATCTATTTTTGAAAAAACAGTGATATCATCAAGATATATAACTATGAACCTGCCTAGTTCATCCACAAAAGAAATATCCATTGCTCTTTAAAATGTAGCTCCAACATTCATTAAGCCAAAATGCATTTTCACATACATGAAAGTACCCCAAGGTGTAATAAATGTTTTTTTTTCTTGGTCTTTAGGATGGACAAAAACTTGATTGTAACCAGAAAAACCATCTAACAGAGAAATTCTACTGGACCCAACTACCTTCTGCAAAATATGATCCATTTTAGGCAAAGCGTAGTTGTATTTGAGAGAGACTTTATTGAGGTTTATGAAATCAATGCAAAGTCTAATTTCCCCACTCTTTTTCCTAGTTGGAACCAAATTTGATACCCACTTAGATCTTAGCATCATACATCTTTTTTATCTCTTTTTCAATAAGAGGAATCAACCTTGGGCTAATCCTCCTAAGTTTATGTTTAAAAGGTTTTTGGTCTTCTTTTATAGGAATTTTATGTTGTATAATGTCGGTGTCATAAGATTTCAGATCTTCATAACTCCATGCAAATACATCTATGAATTATTTGAACAAGTCTATGTATTTCTGTTTTTCAGCAGAAGGTTTAGATTTAGACAATTTAATCATTTTTGGTTCTTGTTCAGTTCCTATGTTGCAGTCTTCAACTTCAGCTTCAGTAGGTTCAATTTTAGGCTTTTTGGCTACATCATTAAAATCAAACAACTCCTCTAAAAGGACTAACCTTCTAGGAAAAACATTATCTTTCAATTGCAAAATTTCCAAATCTTCTTGTTTTTGATCTATTTCTTTTAAATCTATCTCATCCACACTTTCTCCTTCATCATCAAAATCTGCATCTATATTGGCACATTCAAATTCATTCTTTGATTGTAAATTTTTTTGAATTTGTTCATCATTTCCAAAAACTTGCCAATATCTAATGTTATCCGGGACAACTAGTCTATTCTTTACTTCAACTGTGTATTGGCGATTAGGATGGAAAGGTATTTTGTAGGTACTTGCCGAGGTAGCCAAACCATCAGCTAGGATGTTCTGGTCTTTGGGAATGGCTGATAAGTCATACTCAATAAAGCATTCTAGAAAATCTAGGAAAACATTCCTGTAAGCTCTTAATCTCGGGTGTTTAGTAGAGTATTCACCTTTGATCTGTTTTATTATTAGTTATGAGTCACCACGAATTGAAATTCTCTTGGCATGAAGCTTCTTTAAAAGTTGTAATGCTAACATTAAGAGTTCATATTCAACTATATTGTTGGTACATTGGAAGTTTATCTTATAGGAATGTCCTTCTGAATGGTTGGTTTTTGAATTTGAGACCCATACACTTGCTCCTGACCCTTCCTTACTAACAACCCCATCAAAATCTAAGCTCCACAGAGGTTCATTTTGTTTATCAGGTTCCACCAAAACTGTTTTGTCTTCTTCAATGTTATAAACATCATTTTCTAAATTGGAAATTTGTTTTCCTGTGTCTCCATCATTTTACAAAATGAAAGAATCAAGGTCTGAATGAACATAATATAAGGGATAATTGTGTGGTTTATCCTAAATGCTGACCATGTGTTTCATCAATGTTTCCCTATATAATCTCCTCTATTTACCAAACAATGGAATGGTAGCATAAGACATGTCCAGTTGAAGGGTTCCTTGTAACTTAGCTCCCCATGAGCGAGACAGTAACATGCCCCATGAGCAAGACAATAACCTGCCATATTTAGGAGATATATCAACAACAACTATGTCCATTACCAAACTCTTGGCTGGTATTTGTGCTAAAGTAACAAACAAATATTTAATGAGACCTATGCATTTTACTTTACTTGAATAAAAAAAATACAATTATTTGTATGGTGTAGTGATATCAAGTCCCAATTTTTCCATAACAACCTTAGGCATGAGGTTGTGAGAAGCACCAGAGTCAAGCATTGCATTATCCAGAGTTTTGTCATGAATGTTTAAACTAATGTAGAATGGGGGTACAGTTCCATTTTCAGGTTTCCCATCAACTTCAGGAACAAATAATAGTTTTGGTCGATCATCAACAACATTTACTGTGTCTGTACCTTCCTCTATGTTCAAAGATTTTATCAACTGCGATCTATATGCATTCTTATTCATGAGCTCTGTTAGAGGAATGGGTATCTTGAGTTTTGCTAACTCATTTTCAAAGTTGAATGATGTTTGAGTTTTATTTGGGTTAGGAACATCTTGTTTCTCACCAACTTCCTTTTGTGAAGTATCTTTGGGCTGGCTTGGAGAGGGAATATTTGTTTGAGTTGTTTTTGAGACAATATCAGATGTTCTTTTGGTTGGAACTTCTATGTTCTTTTTAGGAGGAATATCAAGAATTTTCTTGGCAGATGTGTCAACTGTCTTTTTGGTGGAATTATCAGAAGTTTTCTTGGTAGGATTATAAGCTGATTTCTTACTCCTTAGATTATACTGCATATGGACCTCCATAATTGCATTTTCAAAACCTTGTTTATAATCTTTTGATTACTCATGATCGATTTCAGTTTGTGAAAGAAGGAAAACATCATGTTCTTCTTGAGTGAGAAATATATAATCATTATCATTTATTCCCATTAAGTTGATGTGAACATCATCAAGGCCTTCAGCTAATTCTTCCCCTTCATCAACATAATTTTCTTGAAAAGGAGGCATGATCTGTTGATCTGGACCTCTTTGTTCTCTTTGTCTGATTTGGGGTTGATTTCTCCTAAAATTAGGATTTCTGATTTGGGGGCCAGATTGATTTTCTCTAGGAGAAGTCTTATTAGGAATGTCTAATCTGTCCATCATCCTTTCCATGGTTTTGACTAAAGATTCTATTTTTTCATTAGCAGAAGAGGTAGATGGTTCTTCTTTTATAGTTACTCTCTTCTCTGTTCTTTGTATATCCCTCTTAGCTAACAGATTGGCCTCTACACTCACAACATCTCTCTGCATCTCTTCTAATATTGTAGGGTTTCTTTCTCTCAATTGATAAGACATGTCAGTATCAAAACCATCAGGGAATTTAATCAAAGCTAAACCTTGTGGGGGTTTAATGTTTGTTGGAATTGCATTATAAATATTGTTAAATCTAGTGCAATAATCATGCACACTTTCCCCAGGGGATATTTTAATACTTTCATATTAAGATAAAATCTGAAGTGGATTTTTCTTAACTTTCCATCTATTGAGGAATTATTGATGAAAAGTAGTAATGCCATTTAGGCTAGCAGCTAGTAAGAATTTGAACCATTTCCCGACTTGTCCATTTAAGCTTTGAGAAAACAATCTCATTTTGACATCTTCCTCATCCACTTATTGCAGGTCAAAAAAGTCATTCATCTTATCAACATGTTGTTGTACAGTCATAGTTCTAGTGCCATCAAACTAAGGAATCCTAGTTTGATAGTCTTGGGGCATATTATGTAAAGGAGTAGCCAAAACTAGGGGAGCATATATTGTTTCCATGATTGGCATAAGAGGGTGGATAACATATGAACTTGTGGAAGGTGTAGATGCAGGAACTCCTATAATAGGTTGGATCACTATGTGTGAAGTTGTTGGAGAAGTGGTGGAAAATATAGAAGAAGAAAGACTGGTAGATATAGGATGAACCAATTGAGTATTAATAGATGATGCAAAAACGATCAAGGTAGAAAATTCAATAGATTGTTGAATATAGGCTTCATGTAAAGCTTGATCAAATTCTGATGCTAGATCTTGTAAATTTTCAAAATTTTGAAGGATTTGTTAATCAAGATCTGATTCAGGAGATTGTCTTTCAGGTGTATTGTGTTGGAGAATAGCTTGATCTAATATTGTTTCATCCACAAAACTCTCAGATTTGGTTTTGAACAAACTATTATCAAATGGTAGATCAAACTGAATGTCCGAGATTGTGACAAATTTCTCTGGGAGAGGGGTTTCCCTAGGAGGGAGACTACTGCTCCCTTGATTTTCTGCTAAACTTGTTTTCCTAATCAAATTTTCAGGGTCATCTACAAATTTTACAGCTTCTGGATCAGGATGAGATCTGGTGTGAATTCTTCTTGGAGCCACAACTAAAACTTTAAAAAACCTACTTAATTATTTACAAAGTTTTACAACCTCTGAACATTTATTTCTAAAGATTTGAAACCTAGATTGTCCAGAAATAAAGTTTTCTTACTAGGGAAAATAATCTGTAGAAGTTGAAAATTTGTTCTTCTCCAATATGGTCACCACTATGTTATCACTCTGTAATTTCTAGAGGTTGTAGAAAAAAGTATAGAGGTAACCATAAAACCACTTTAGAAGCTCGGATCTAGCCATGCTAGCTTTAGAGAGGGATCTCTTTGTAAGATTTAGATTTGTTTGGATTAGAATATTAGGCTAGTTATGATAGTTTGGGATTTGTTTTCTTGTTTGAAATATTTGGCTGATTAAATGCTTAAATTATCATTGGGCTATAGGGTCTGTCTTTTAAGATAAGGATCTGTTTCAGTTTTTTATAAATTTTCTTCACAGGGCAAGGTAGTTAAACTGTTTGGATCTGGTAAATTTTGATGAAGTGAATGGGAAGAAATGAGAGGAGTTCCATCAAGTAAAGAGAGAAGTTAAGAATTCTTTTTACATAATTTTAGTTGAAAACATAAAAATCATTCAAAGTTAGAAATAAAGTATATTGAAATAAATTCTACTCTTTAACTTTCTTTAGAATAATTAGAATTAGAAACACATAAGAATGGAAACATAGAAAGAAAACATGAACTTAGAAATATGCACTTCACCAATGGCCTCACATGAGAATCCTGTGAAAGAGCCCTTTTTTATTACTGGTCGATCCTCTTGAATGATACAAAGTAGCTTTCTTGGATGCAAAAATCAACCCACAATACTTCAAAAGGAGAAGTATTTATACATTTATTTACAAAAGATCTTGTCATAAATGATCAGGATATATTTTAGGGATATATAAACTAACTGTATCTTTAATTACAAAAATATAGGAATCTTTATATCTGCTCAGATTTCTGGTGTTGATTTGATGATCTATCCCTTTGACTTCTACTAAGTTGTTGGTCCTTGCTGCTGAAAAATAGAACTCCTCTTTACTCAAGTAATTCACATAGTTTGTCTCACCTCTTTTTACTTGGGACTGATATTTTGAGTAATTTTCTGTAAATTTCATCCATCTCTGTGTATTTAGCAAAAGTGGGCTTGGTAATGAAAATATGTTTGATTTCATGTTGAATGCTCAAATCAAACTGCAGTGTTTCCATGAATGCCTTCCCAGTGATGCTTCCTTGTATTCCTGCAAATTTTGAATTGTCTTTTGCCATTGTCTTTAATTTCTGGTTGTAATCAGGCAAGGTGATTAAATTATCATTTAACACTAACAAACCAGGAAGTCCTTTCTTGTTTAGCACCTCAAACTTGTTGAAGAACCTCTACACACCTATGTCCATAACCTAATATTTTTCTTCCAATTGCAACATGAGGCCTTTCTTGGTTAGAACCTTTTTTATTTCCAGGATAGTTTCAGTTATGTCCTTTATCTCCAACTCCTCTAACTCCTTTTTGTTTTTAGAATTTAGAAACCTGATTAGATCTATGGCTTATGTTGACTTTTCTCCCAATTCTTCTTTGATAATTTCAATGGCTCCTCTATCTTTCTGAATTAATTCATGTTGCTCAAAGATGATCTGTATAGAGGGCCAAATATCTGTCATGGCTTTATTGATGTCTATCCATATATTTTCTTTAGCTTGGGCTAAGGTATTTTCCATGGTTGTTTATTTCCCTAACTGTTGAAATTGTTGGCTTAGCCTATGAGATTTATGCATTTTTGCCTCATGACAAGCCTGGACCCTTGATTTCTCTTCCTGTAATGACTTTAATTCTTCTTGTAACTTTTCGATTTCTGCTCCTTGTATGGACATATCCTCCATAGATTTCACCATTTTATTAGAGGCATCCGAAGTTTGTGTTGGGGTTGATGTTGATGTAGAAATTTCTGTTGTTCGTATCCCTGTCATGGGCACTGCATCTAGAGGAACCATGGACAACTGTGCATTATGCTCTTTTTCCTTGATCAACTTGTCCATCTCTGCTTCCATTTCCCTAATCTGTGCATTTTTCTCCATAATCAATTTGAGCATTTATTCTTTTTGGCTTTCTGTCTCAACTACTTCTTTAGTTTGTGAATCCTCTGTTGCTGTAAGTTTTAGTTGTTTCCTGAGTGATGATATATCAACATTCTTCTTCTTTATCAAATCTTATGAAGCCTTGACATTAGCTGGGTCATATCCAATATTCAGAACTAATTCTTCTAATGATTTTATCTTATTATCCATGGCCAAAGAAGAGATCTTTTCAATCATTAATTGGGACTGAATATTGATCAGTGATACCTGTAATTTGGAAGCTATCATTGAGGTGTTTGTTAGGGTTGAAAAAATCATCTCTAATGTCTGTCTGTGCATATCCATCTAGTCAACATAATGGACATCCTTTATATCAAATTCAAATGAAGTCTTCTTGTAATCAAATATTGTCTTTGGGTAGTGGACTTGTGTCTGTAATAATTTCATTTGAATTCTTCCCTTGTCCGTGTCAAAGGCTGACAAAATTCTGTGCTGAGCAGTACAGGTTTTTTTCCAAAATTGAGTATAAGTACTAATGTTGAGAAGTTCATTCCTTTGTTTAATTTCCTTATACTTGTCAAAAATATTTGACTCCTTTTATCCTTGAATTGATTAAGATGTTAGAGTTGTGTCTAGATTTATTTGTGAAGTTGGTGATGATGGAGATCCTGCAAACAAATTGTCTGACTGTGATGAAGAGAGTGGGCCTTCCAAGACTATTGTAGACTATATTTATCCCTCTTTCAGAAAACTTGTTGTATGAATGGTTTTAGTCCTTGTCCTATATACTTGAAAATCATTTGCTAAGACTTCTATGACTGAAGGAGAGTCTTCACTTCTTGATATTTTCTCTACTTGTCTCTGAGGTGTGATGTGTTGAAATAATGTAACTGCAAAGTGTATTCTTATTATTATTGATATATTATTCATTGGATCAATCCCCATTGCAGATTGATCATGTTGGCTATTGTAAAGGACCAAATCCCCTTTTGCGGATTGGTCAAAATATAATTGTAATAGGCAGAAGAAGAAGTTGGCCCCAAAATATATTAAAGAGGCCCACGAATATACTAAAGGTGGTTATAACCACCCAGGAGGAGAAGTCAACCCTGCCAGTGAAAGGACACCTCCACACGTGCCAATGTTATATAAATAAGGAGGCTAGTGCCTCAGTTAGACACACACTCACTTGTTCATTGAGAGACAAGTTTTGGAGCTGCAGTTGGAGAAGAGAGAGAGAGAGAGAGGCACATCCTTGGGAGAGGACTTTCTGTATTTGGTTGAGTTATATCTTGGCATTGTATTGGCTATCTATAATAAGGAAGTTTTGCTAGGTTTTCTCCCCCATGAGGGTTTCCCAGGATAAATGATGTGTCTCTTGTGATTGTGTATTTATCAATGATCTTATCTTATGCTATTGTTATTTATTGAAATGCAAAGAACTCTAATAATAGCTTAAACATTAACATGGTATCATAGCTAAGCCGAAGAGAGCATATTTCACAAGAGAAAGTGAAAAACGTCACTGTTGTCATACATGCAAATTAGGGATTTTTATTGGTGAGGCATTTCAGCCCAAAAACCATCTAGAAAAGTGCGCCCTCCCTCAAGGATCATTTGGGCATTCTCAGTGCAACTTTTTAGTGGCTATATCTCCCGGAAAGTGAAACCCTAGTTTTCACAAAGTACTAGAACACCAAAAAACCAGAGTACCAGAAGTACTAGAAAACTAGAAGCACCAGTCCAAAAATATGCAGATCAAGTTTGAGGGGGTAAAAGTTTGATTTTCAGAAATCTGAATGCACCAACTTACTCGCCTCAGCTCAGCGCATCTATTCTCTGGATCATAATTTCAAAATTTGAAGTTTGAAAAATTAGGGTTTTCTCATAAAACCCTAAGTTGCAGTTGTAATCTCAGAACCAGTTGCAGTATCAACTGTAGTTGTAGTATCAGTTTCATTTGCATCTGTAGTACCAGTTGCAGTCACCCTTGAAGTTTTTAAGAATTGGTAATGATTACTGCTGCTGCCAGATGGTGCCACTACCTGCAAATGCTATCAGAGGTATGTACTCACATATGTTTAAATGGTTAAACTTTAAAGAGTATTTGCAGGAGAAGGG
>JZKD02S0624864.1:167427-183883 GCA_000966675.3 Picea glauca | reverse complement strand
TATGCATCTATTTGTTATGACATTATCTTGATCAATGTTGCATGTTGAAGCCATGATCAAATTATTAGATGGATTAAAGTAGAGATCATATAGTTTATTCTCTAACCTAACCTTTTGTCAAGAGAGCATATTGTCCTAGTACAAAAGACAGGTTGAAGAAAACACTTTTCATCTTGAGTGAAGGAGACTTGGAAGGAAAGTAGCAACACACTCATTCTCAAGGAAAAGACTCCAACTTCTAGGAGAAATCTCATGTGTTAGTTCCAGGTTTCCATGGAGGAATGTTTGATCACAACACTATGAGAGTGTTGACCTCATTTCGTATTGTAGTCCTTACCTTTAATCTTTGCTTCAGACAAGTTACAAGTGATATCTCTAAAGGAGCTACTGTGATGATTGTTCGTGCTATTGCTTTATATTATCAAAAGGATATTACTCTTGCTTGTTGTTTTGTTGACTTTGTTCTAGGTCACGGGTAATAACCCCGAGGAATCTATAGTGAAGGTTGCAGAAGGAAACGTACTAAAGGAGAAACCATAAATGAAGTAATCATCATTGGAAAAGAAGAAAATGGCTTGTATAAGCTAAAGGGTCAATCAGAAGCTGCCATGGCCCACTCCATTGAGAATCCATGTGAACTTTGTCATAGATGATTAGCTGACATCAACTACAAGGTGCTACCATACATATGTAAAGTTGTCACAGGTCTACCAAAACTCAAGGTTGACCATGAAGGCGTGTGCAATGGATGTGCACAAGGGAAGAACATCAAGAACCCTTTTTCGAAGAGAGACAACAAAGAAAAAGGAGTCCTAGAACTCATTCATTCAGATGTGTGTTGCCCAATTCCATCATCCTCCATCAGTGGGTATGTATACTATGTATCTTTTATTGATGATTATTCTCGTAAGACCTAGGTGTACTTTTTGAAATCAAAAGATGAAGTGTTCAGTAATTCAAGGAATTCAAAGCCTTGATAGAGAATCTTTCCGAAAGAAAGGTCAAGATAATCAGGTCAGATAATGGAGGAGAATACACCTCAAAAGAGTTTGTGAACTTCTGCAAAGATGTCGGGTTCAAGAGGGAGCTCACCGCTCCCTATAATCCTTAACAAAATGGTGTGGTAGAAAGAAAGAACAAAACGATAATGGAAGCATTGAATACCATGATCCATGATCAAGATCTTTCAATGTGCTTATGGGTAGAAGCAGAAATGACAACTGTATATGTGCAAAACCAATTGTCCCACAGTGCACTTGGGTTCAAGACCTTGGAAGAGATGTTCACTGGAAAGAAGCCAGAGGTAAGCCATCTCAAAATATTTGGCTGCCCAGTATTTATACATATTCCGAAAGAGAAAAGAAACAAGTTGGAACCTTCAAGAAAGAAGGGAATATTTGTGGGATACTGTGAGGTCTCCAAGGCCTTCAGGATTTATATACCAGGTCACCATTGCATCGAGATCAACAGGGATGTGACCTTTGATGAAGATGCAGGTCTCAATAAATTGATAAGATGTCAGCTTGAAGAAGTATATGAAGAGGAACCCGTGATCCCCAGAGTTTCATAATTAGTGAGGGAGGTTCCCAGAGCTGCAGAACCAGTGAGGGAATTCGTAACTTCCCCTGATGAGGAAATTCTAGAAGATCATGACATAGTAGAATTTCAAGAACCTCCTCAGATGACGATCTCCCATAAAAAGAAAAAAAACTGCTTGGGAAAGAAATATTATTCAAGATGGAGAGAAATATGGTGTTCCTGAAGGAACCACGAGATAGGTGAAGAGACCTAAGCCATTCTCTAGTTATATGGCTTTGATGTGTGATCTCCTAGAGAAGGAGCCTACTTGCTTTGAAGAAGCCATTCAAAAGAAAGAATGGGCAGATGCTATGACAAAAGAATACCAATCCATAATAAAGAACGATGTATGGGAAATAGTTCCCAAACCGAAGAGCAAGGATGTGGTATCTTCCAAACAACTCTTCAAAATAAAGCATGTTGTCGATGGAAGTATTGAGAAGTATAAAGCAAGATTTTTCACTCATGTCTTTTCTCAAAAGGAAGGCATTGACTATGAAGAGACATTCTCTCTTGTAGCTAGATACACTTTGATCAGAACCATCATAGCACTTGCAGCTAAGATGAAGTGGAAGTTACACCAGATAGACATAAAGACAACTTTCCTAAATGGTGTCATCGAAGAAGAAGTGTATATAGAGAAACCTCAAGGATTTTAAGTTGAAGACATGAAGTCTCATGTCTGCAAGCTGAAGAAGGCTCTGTACGGATTGAAGCAAGCTCCTAGAGCTTGGTATGGTAGGATAGACAATTTCCTGGAGAGCTTGGGCTTTACCAAGAGTAAAGGAGATTCTAACCTCTACTTCAAGGTTATGAAAGATGAGCTGGTGATATTTCCACTTTATGTGGATGACTTATTCTTAACTGGAGAAGAAAAGCTCATCACCGAATGTAAGAAGAGGCTCGCTTCAGAATTTGAGATGAAAGACCTTGGCCTAATGCATTATTTCTTAGGTCTTGAGGTATGGCAGAGTCCAGAGAGGATCTTCCTTAACCAAGGGAAGTATGCAGTCAAAATCCTGAAGAGATTCGACATGTTAGAGTGCAAGTCCATGAATACACCCATGGAAATGAAGCTAAATCTACTGGTCGACACTTCGTCAGAATTTATTAATGCCACGTTGTATAGACAGATCATTGGATTGCTGATGTACCTGATGAACACCAGATCAGATATTTGTTTTGCCATGAACACTTTGAGTCAGTTTCTGGTAGAACCCAGACATGTTCACCTAGTTGTTGCAAAACATGTGATGAGGTACCTTAAAGGTACATTAGATTGTGGTCTCAGTTATGATGGAGATCATGATTTCACATTGAGTGGATACAATGATTCAGATTGGGATGGAAGTGTCTCTGACAGGAAGAGCACTTCAGGTTGTTGTTTCAGTTTGGGATCAACCATGATCTCATGGCAGAGTAGGAAGCAATCCAACATTGCTCTCAGTACAACGAAAGAAGAATACATTGCTGCGTGTTCTACTAGCTGCGAAGCTATATGGCTTTGAAAATTGTTGACCGGTCTATTTGACCTAGAGATGGAAGCAACCATGATCTTATGTGACAACCAGAGCTGCATAAAGATGACAGAGAATCATGTATTCCATGACAAGTCGAAGCAAATAGAGATCCGATATCATTAAATCCGTGACATGGTGCAGAGAGGATCCATAAAGCTCCAGTACGTTAGCACAGATGAACAGGTTGTCAATGTGTTGACCAAGCCTCTATCTCGTGTAAAGTTTGAGCACTTTCGAGATAAGCTTGGTATAGTTCGAAAGGACCTTCCTTGAAAGGGGGAGTAGTGTTGTGTTGAGATATGCCTAGTACTGTGCTTCCAGCCTAACCGCTATGACATAAAGCAAGTCTAGTTGTTGTGTTGAGATATGCTTAGTACTGTGCTTCTAGCCTAACCGTTGTGACGTAAAGCAAGTCTAGTTGTTGTGTTGAGATATGCCTAGTACTATGCTTCTAGCCTAACCACTGTGACGTAAAGCAAGTCTAGTTGTTGTGTTGATATATGTCTAGCACTGTGCTTCCAGCTTAATTACTGTGACGTAAAGCCAATCTAGTACCTTGCTTCCAGCTTTATAGTTGCGATGAAAAGCAAGACAAGTATTGTGCTACCAACTTTATTGTTGTGATGAAAAGAAAGACGAGTACTGTGCTTCCAGCTTGATAGCTGTGACGTAAAGCTAATCTAGTATTGTGATTCCTGTTAGCATAAGAAGTCACTCCTGGATTGCAGTAGGAGAAGAGCCCGACGCCCATCAGTTTATGTCACGATTGGTTTATAAAAAAGGGGGGATCGAATGGAAGTTAACTCAAAACAATATTGTTCTAACTCCGAAACTAGGCCAGGCATGCATGGGAAAATGAGGTCTTAGATAAACTTCAGACAGTGATTTGTAGTAAGGGTGAGTAGGGGGAAGAATTGTATAAGAGAAATGCAAAGGCCTGTCATAAACATTAGGTTTCTAACAGACTGTAGGAGAAAACATCTAAACGCAAGATCTTCTTACATTCAAATGCAGAAAACTGGAGAATACAACAATGCGACAATAAATCCTTTATCATAACATAATTGCAATAATTCATGTGAATCAATCAATCATGAACTTCCTCGGTATGAGATGAAAACTAGATGGGGTAAGAAAATTGTCTGTCATTAAACAAGAAATCTTACATACAGATGCATAACCAAAGAACTAGAGTGTCTGTTAAAACTTTACAATTGGGAGCTTCACTCTACCATTGATTCCTTGAAAAATATCAAAACAAAGTATATATACTCCTAAACATTTTCCCATCAGAGGCGTCCTAGACTTTCAGGATGAGGCGTTTCTTCAATCAAATTTGGCTTGCACTCCTCTGTCATACGCCACCTTAATTCTGCATGGTTCGCGCCAAGGGGTAGTTGAGCCCTTAAATGCTAAATTAACATGTGCAGGCTTCCCTGGTGAGTCAAGGACTTGGCATGGCTTCTGTGGGAAGAATCAGTACAGGGGACCATCTCGAGCAGACTTTTCGTCGAGACATCCATACCTTGCAATTAACGAGTGAGGTGAGGTTTCAACCACCCTCTCTCTTCTTCATTTACTCTGAGCAAGTATCATAGTTGAGATCAAGTTGAACTGGAACCTGGAGAACACGGTGATCCCTTCTACAACTATACCTGGTGTTTCAGCCCTTTGCACAACTCTTACTATCGCCTCCAAGCGACTTCGGGCTGTGACCTTGTGCCTATCTTCAAAGGCACTTTTGGCATTCGGGGTTCATGGATAGGAAGGAGAAGATCCTTCCTTTTTGAAGTTGCGATGGGAGAAATGCCGAGAGGGCCTAATCGCGCACCACGTGCCCCTCCAGGATGAATGGCTAAGATCATTCTCGGCTCTTTGGGACCTGTCTTGCCAAATGATAAGCCTAAGCACCCCTCCTCCAGGATTGCTCCTTTGTGACCAGGCGCCAAAACCATGGGCCCGATTCTGGGTTCTTTCGACACTTCGAGATTCAGGGTTCCGAGATGTGAGAAGACAAAAGAATTTTTCCCTTCGAACTCCCGAATGTTGATATGCCGACGTGACTAGATCTTGCGCCATGCGTCACTGGATCAGACGACCCATATTTTGTCTTGAACTATAGGTGCTTTCTCTGACGCTATACCTCGGGTAACTTGGTAGCCTCGAGATCCTGGTGACCATCGATCAACTTTATAGATGGGTCTCGACCGCTCGACAACAAAAATTCGCCCGCTCGCTTGAATTGTCACCTGAAAAGAGATTTTTCCATGCTGCACTTGGGCGCTTCTCGAGCAACCTGCAGACCTGGGCACTTTTGTGCCCAAGACAAAAATTGTTGCTAACATTAGGCTTCATGGGGGATAGAGTCGTCCCTGTGATGCTCTAAGAACTCATTTGCAACTTTAGTGCCTTGCTATTGGGATATGGAGTCATTTACTAAGCCAGAAATAACAAAAAGGAAAATGAACAACGAACCAAAAGGACAATATTTACAAACAAAAGAGCTGTCTATGGCTCAGACAAAACATTTCTTCAGAAAATGCCCATTTACTGGGCTGTTGAAAACCTCTTCACCCTCCAAATCCTGCAACCTGTATGTGTTGTTTGAGAAAACCTCAGAGATTTTGAAAGGCCCAATCCATAGGGCATCAAACTTGCCGTGTTTTACCTTGTCTTGCATGGGTGCATCCCACTTAAGCACCAAATCCCCGATCTCAAACTCTTTCTTCTTGACTTTCCTGTCAAAATCCAGTTTGACCTTCTGCTGATGGTCCTGAATTCTGTCCATTACCTATTCTCTGGCCTGCTGGACCTCTACCAGTTGATGAACTCTTTTGATCATGTCATCAGGCTCTTCTCGATGATCCTAGAAGAAATTTGCTACATGAATGGCTAGCTGAGAAGGGAAAACAACTTTTGCTCCATAAACTAATTGGAAAGGGGAGATGCCTATAGATCTCTTTGTGGTCACTCGATCGACCCATAGAGCGAATTTCAACTTTGAATCCCAGGTCCTTTTGTTGTCCTCCAATAGTCTTTTGATGATCCTTATCAGGATTTTGTTGGAGGACTCTGCTAAACCATTGCCCTAGGGATAGTATGGGGTAGAGTGAATCAGTTTGATCCCAAATTACTCACAGAACTTGGCTAACGGCTCAGCCTTGAATGAGGCTGTGTTATCAGTAAAAATCTTTCTTGGGCAGCCGAATCTTGTGATGAGGTCTTCCAAGAATCCAATAATTACCTTGTGGGAAGCACTCCTGGTGGGGATAGCTTCGATCCACTTAGAAAAGAAATCTATAGAAGTCAGGATCCATCTGTGTTTCCCACTGGAAGCAGGGTGGATTTCTCCAATAAAATCTAGGCCCCATTGTTGGAAAGGTACAGAAACAACTACAGGCTTTAAAGGCAGAGATTTGAGTTGTTGCTTTCTTGAAAAACTTTGGCATGGGATGCAGGCTCTAACTTCTCTACAGACATCAGTGAACAGGGTGGGCCAGTAGTACCCAGCTCTGAGAATTTTGTGAGCTGTGGTATTCCATAAATGGTGCCCTCCACATAGGCCACTGTGAAATTCAACTATGATCCTGTCGGCCTCTTGCGGATTCATTCATTTTAAAAGCACCCCCAGGGGGTCTTTCTAGTATAGAATTTGATCGACAAGGCAGTACCTGACTGCTTTGAGCTTTAGAGATCTTACCTTGTTTCTTTGTAGGCCATTTGGAGCCCGCAATTCCTACAGAAAATATATGACATCCTTATACCAAGGACATCGGGCCAATGGGGGTTCCGTTTGAGGATCTACATCAGACAACTAATTCTGCTGATTTTTTGAGTATGCATTGATGAAATCTACCCCCAAGGCTCTGCAATTTTCTTCAGCCAACAACTTGGATAAACCTTGATCTTTAATCAATTTGGTAGGCCTTATCTCCAAGTCAAACTCCAGGATCTTGGCTATCCACTTACTCCTCCTCCCGTCTATGTCGGGTTGTACAAGGATGTCCTTCACAGACGTTGAATGAACGTATGCGGTCACTTTTGAGTGCAGGACATAGACTCTAAAATCTTTGAGAGCTTTCACTAAGGCATAGGCCTGTTTCTCCATGATTTCATACCTGATTTCTGCATCTCTTAATGCCTTGCTGAAGAAGGCAATGGGTTGCTCTCGCCCTTCCTCATTTTCCTGCAACAAGACCGCTGCTATTGTATCAAAAGAAGCAAAAGAGAAAATTAGGAACTCTTTGGAATAGTCAGGACTGATCAACACAGGTGCCTCAGTCAATGCCCTTTTTATTTGGATAAAAGATTCCCTGGGTTCAACAGTCCATTTTACTTCATTCCCTTTCCTGAGCATGGTTGTGATGTGTTTCACCAGCTCATCAAAATTTGAGACGAATCTCCTCAGAAATTTAATCTTCCCCAAAAAGGCTTGAGCTTCCTTCTTAGATCTTGGAAGTGACAGGGTCTGAATTGCCTATACCATGCTGGGGTCAATTCTTACTCTTTTTGCTGATACTATATGGCCTAGTATCTTCCCCTCCTTCATAGAAAACACAGATTTCTTGGGGTTTAAGGATAGGCCGAACCTCCGACACTTCAAAAAAAAATTTCTCAGATGACAACAGTGCTCTCTGTCAGACCTGGAGAAGACTGTTATGTCATCCAGATAAATCACCACAAACTTATCTTTTTCCCCAATGAAGGCTATGTCCATGGCTCACTGAAATGTTTCTCCTGCATTCATCAATCCAAAAGGCATTTTGGCATACATGAATGTGCCCCAAGGAGTGGTGAAGGCCATTTTTTCTCTGTCCTCAGGCATGACTGATATTTGATTATAGCTAGAAAAACCATCAATCATGGATATCCTAGATGCACTAGTTACCCTCTGCAGTATTTGCTCCATGTTGGGCAAGGGGTAGTTGTCTTTCTTTGAGCTCCTGTTCAGGCTCCTGAAATCGACACAAAGTCTGATTTCTCCACTTTTCTTCCTCACCAGGACCAAATTGGCCACCCATTTAGAATATCTCAGGGGGACAATGATTTGGGCATCTAACAATTTCTTCACTTCTCTCTCCATGACGGGAAACAACATGGGATTTATCTGTCTCAGCTCTTGTCTGAATGGCCTAGCCTCTTCATTTAGTGGGATCTTGTGCTCAATGACAGATGCGTCATAAGTTTTGAGGTCTTCATAGGTCCACGCAAACACATCAATGAATTGCTTTAATAACTCAGTATATTCTGCCCTATGTTCATTGGTCAGGCTGCTTGATAATTTGACAAACTTGGGCTCCTCCTGTGTGCCAATGTTACACTCAGCTGTGTCAACACCTTCATTTGAAACCTTACCCTTTACTGCCACATCATTCCCATCGAACAATCTTTCTAAAGGGACTAGTCCCCTCAGAATGTGATTGCTAGGCAACTGAATAATCTAGTGATTAGCAATTTCATTTAAAAACACCTCAGGGTGAGGGTCACCTTCCAGGCCGGGATCCTGATCAATGTGCAATGCAAAAAATTCATCAACAGATTGGAGAAATTTTTTGATTTCCAAATCATCTTCGAATACCTTCCAATGCTTGACATTGTCCGGTACAGAGGGCCTATATTTTATTTCAACATCGTACTTGACCATAGGCGGCAGAGGAACTTTGAGCAAACTAGTTGAGACAACTAGAGAATCGGATGAAGTATTTCCCCCCCTCGGAATGAAAGAAATGTTAAAAGCCAAGAAGAAATTATCAATCAGGTCCCATACCTCATTTCTGTAATTTCTGAGCTGGGGATTATTAGCACGATAAGCATTTATGACTTGCTGGATAATCAACTCAGCATCTCCAAATATTTCTATCTCTTTAATTCCCATTTCTTTTGCAGCCCTCATACCCAGAACAAGAGCTTCATACTCTGCCACATTGTTGGTGGTTTCAAATTCCAGCTTGTATGACAGGGATATGGTCTCTTGAGAAGGTGACATGGAAACTATTCTGGTGCCAGTGCCTTCGCTAGAAGAAGCTCCGTCGAAAAACATCTTCCAGACAGAGATGGTTGGAGGGGGAATCAAATAATTAAGACTGGGCTGCTTTCTGACTTGGAAAGGGTCTTCAGGAGCATCAGTGAGCTGCAATAAACTAGACCCCAGATCAGTGTCAAGTGCGAAGATAGGATGGTTGGTGGGGTTTGCTTTGTCACTAACAATGTAGGACAACTGAGCTTCCCTATATAACCTCCTTTGTTCCCCTCCGAAGACTGGAATGGTGGCATACGTGAGATCCATATGTAATGTTCCTGCAAGCTTTTTAATCCAAGATCTCGACAACAACATGCCGAATTTGGGGGGGACATCAGCTACCACAATATCCATGACCACACTCTTCATGGGCAGCTGAAACAAAAAAACCACCAGGTCTTTGATGACTCCCAGACACTGCACCCTCCTTGAATCGAAAGAGTACAAATCATGATAAGTCTTTGTCACCTCCAGTCCCAATTCTTCCATTACTATTTTGGGCATAAGGTTATGGGAAGCCCCTGAATCCATGAGGCARTTATGCARCACTTTATCATGTATGTTCAGGGATGTGTAGAAAGGAGGGGATGAATCATCTCTATCTTCTACCATGGGCCCTAGGACAACTGCTGGCTTTTCATCTTGGAGATTTATTGAGTCAGTAGAAGGTTGGGGGGGCTCAGATTGTAGCAGCTTGGAGAGGGACCTTTTGAAATCTTCATTTTTAACTAGTTCAGATAGGGGTACAGGGATTCTAATCTTTTGAATCTCATGCTCAAAATTGAAGGAGGGAATAGGCTTAGGAGCTTCCCTTACCTCAGAGATAGGTTCCTTGGCTGCTGGCAAAGCGTTCTGAGTTTTATTTTCTTTAGTAGTGGTTGTTGCAGCCTTAGTAGGCCTTTCCGCTATGAGGGGTTGATCCTGGCTATCAAAATTCCCTTCTTTCTTTTTTGACCTGAGATTATATCTATTAGGAGTGTTGTTGGCTTTTTCCCCTCTACTCAACTCATTGATTTGGGTGTTGATAAGGGATTCTTCATATGCAGATTGAGTCAGATGAGGAAACAGGGAAGTGTCCTCAATGCAGTGGATCTCAGGGTCGAGTTCATCGACCCCCTCCCCTTCCTCATGAGAAACTAGGTTGTTCTGAAGAGGGGTTTGAATCCTCTGATCATCCCTATCTCTGCTCCTTTGTTCCCTTGGGAAAGCCTGTGGCACATTGTTATTAGGCTTCCTGAAACCTCTGCTATCTGCATTTTGGGGATTTCTGTAGATGGGCTTCCCTTCTAATTCCCACCTTTCCATCCTGGCGGAAAGTGATTTTAGCACTCTAGTTGTCTCATCTGTCTGAAGGGGCATGGGCGAGGAACTGGATGGGGAAGCTTTAGGCCTATGCCTAGATGTGTTTCTATCAGCAACGTTCCTGAGTCGGTCAACAACCAATATGTTAGATTCTACCTCCACGGTTGCATCCTGCATGTAGGCCAGAGTAGTGGCTCTTCTTTCCCTCAACAGGAGATATAAATCGGGATCAAAGGCGCTAGCATAAGTGATCTTTGCAGAGGCTTCAGAGGGTTTTATCTCAGTAGGGATTTTATTGTACATTTTATGGAATCTCTTAGAGAAGTTAGAGACAGACTCTCCTTCTTTTCTCTTTAAAGACCCAAACTCTGTCATGTAATACATGAAGTCTTTTTTATCTCCCCACTGTCTCAAAAAGGCATTATCCAAAGCTTCGATCCCATCAATAGATCCAGGAGGCAGGGCCTTAGACCATTTTCTAGCCTCGCCTTGAAGACTGTGGACAAAAATCCTCATCCATACATCTGCATGCATGATAACATTATCATCTGTAAAACTGTAAAAGGATTCTAGGTGTTCTTCTACAGTTATGTCCCCCTTGCCTGTAAATTTGGGCAGTTGCTTGAGGTAACCATCTGCTGGGAGGGCATTGAGAGGCTGAGGTAACATAAGGGGAGCATACCTAGCAGCTATAATAGCCTCCATTCTGGTCATAGGGGGATTTTCTCCTACCATAGGGATATTATGTGGAGAAGAACTCGGAGGAGATGGAGCTCGAAAAGGGGATACTTGGGATGAGCTTCTAGGTGGAATGGGAAACAATAGGGGATTTAGGGAGAAGGCTAACGAGCTTAATCCAACAGATGCTTCTCTTTGTGTAGAAGAGACAACAGTAACAAGAGGAGGAGTGGTAAATCTAGGAGTGGGGAAATGTCTATGCCAAGCTATAGCTTCAGGGGAGAGGGGGGTGACAAGGATTTCTCCCTCCAATCCAAGACCAGGGGGGGAAAACTCAACAGGAACACTTTCGAAATTCAGGAAGTGGGAAACTTCAGAAAAATGTCTACTAAGGAACTGAGGAGGAGAAAATGGAGTTCCTACAGAAGGAGATGGAAGATTACTTGGTTCGGCGGCGAAAGCTTCTCCTTCAGAGGCCTTTCCTTTTCTGAGAACCACCTCCAGATCAGTTTCAGGTGTAGCTAGAGGCAGCTGTGGATGGGACCGCGTGTGTCTGCCTCTAAAAGCCACAATTAACACAACAAGTTCGCCACAGTGGATTCGTCAAAACGAAGTCACCAGGTTCATAGTAGCAATCTTCAAAGGCTCTGATACCTAATGCACCTTTAGAATCAGAGGCTCAATGTCATTCAATCTCGGGGAAAATTTTCAACTTCGTCCCCGAAAATGGTGCCAGAAATGTTAGCATCAGAAGTCACTCCTGGATTGCAGCAGGAGCAAAGCTTGACACCCATCATTTTATGTCACGATTGGTTTATAAAAAAGGGGGGATCGAATGGAAGTTAACTCAAAACAATATTGTTCTAAATCCGAAACTAAGCCAAGCATGCATGGGAAAGTGAGGTTTTAGATAAACTTCAGACAATGAGTTGTAGTAAGGGTGAGTAGGGGGAAGACTTGTATAAGAGAAATGCAAAGTTTTGTCGTAAACATCAGGTTTCTAACAGACTGTAGGAGATAACATATAAACACAAGATATTCTTACATTCAAATGCAGAAAATTGGAGAATACAACAATGTGACAATAAATCCTTTATCATAACATAATTGCAATAATTCATGTGAATCAGTCAATCATGAACTCCCTCGGTATGAGATGAAAACTAGATGGGGTAAGAAAATTGTCTGTCATTAAACAAGAAATCTTACATACAGATGCATAACCAAAGAACTAGAGTGTCTGTTAAAACTTTACAACCGGGAGCTCCACTCTACCATCGATTCCTTGAAAAATATCAAAACAAAGTATATATACTCCTAAAAATTTGACCATCAGAGGCCTCCTAGACTTTCGGGATGAGGCGTCTCTTCAATCAAATCTGGCCTGCACTCCTCTGTCATACACCACCTTAATTCTGCATGGCTCGTGCCAGGGGGTAGCTGAGCCCTTAAATGCTGAATTAGCATGCGCAAGCTTCCCTAGTGAGTCGAGGACTCGACATGGATTCTGTGGGGAGAATCAGTACAGGGGACCATCTCGGGCAGACTTCCACCGAGACATCCATACCTTGCAATTAATGAGTGAGGTGAGGTTTCAACCACTCTCTCTCTTTTTCTTTCATTTACTCCGAGCAGGTATCAAAGTTGAGATCAAGTTGAACTGGCACCTGGAGAACACGGTGATCCCTTCTGCAACTATACCCAGCGTTTTGGTCCTTTGCGCAACTCTTACTATCACCTCCAAGCGACTTTGGGCTGTGACCTTGTGCCTATCTTCAAAGGCGCTTTCGACGTTCGGGGTTCGTGGATAGGAAGGAGCAGATCCTTCCTTTTCAAAGTTGCGATGGGTGGAATTCTGAGAGGGCCTAATCGTGCACCACGTGCCCCTTCGGGATGAATGGCTAAGATCGCTCTCGGCTCTTCGGGACCTGTCTTGCCAAATGATAAGCCTAAGAGCCCCTCCTCCAGGCCTGCTCCTTCGTGACCAAGCGCCAAAACCATGGGCCCGATTCTGGGTGCTTTTGGCACTTCGGGATCTGGGGTTCTAAGATGTGAGAAGATGAAGGACTTTTACCCTTCGAACTCCCGAATGTTGATATGCCGACGTGACTAGATCTTGCGCCACGCGTCATTGGATCGTACGACCCAGATTTTTTCTTGAAATATAGGTGTTTTCTATGATGCTATACCTCGAGTAACTTGGTAGCCCCGAGATCCCGGTGACCATCGATCATCTTTATAGATGGGTCTTGGCTGCTCGACAACAAAACTTCGCCCGCTCGCTTGACTTGTCACCTAAAAAGAGATTTTTCCGTGCTACGCTTGGGCGCTTCTCGAGCAACTTGCAGACCTGGGCACTTTTGTGCCCAAGACAAAAATTGTTGCTAACACTTCCAGCTTGATTATTGTGATGAAAAGAAGGACGAGTATTGTGCTTCCATCTTGATAGATGTGACGTAAAACCAGTCCAGTATTGTGCTTCCATCTTGATTTCTTTGATGAAAAGAAGGACAAGTACTATGCTTCCAGCTTGATAGTTGTGACGTAAAGCCAGTCCAGTATTGTGATTCCAGCTTAATTGTTGTATAGTGTGCCTACCTCGTGTTGTGATGATGAGCCAGCCTCGTGCTGTGATGATGTGACCAACCTCGTGCTGTGATGATGATGTATTAGTTTTATAATAATCCATATTGATGTAGATGATGATTTCATTCCTTTGAGAATGACGATGTTGTCGATGAGAAAAACTTCTGATGATTTATAGATATGCCAGTCAGTGTTCCAAGATGATATTGATGATGTTGTCCTCTCACCCACACCTGATGTTGTTGATGATGCAGTCCTCTCTCTTGCCTGATTCTATTGAAGAATACCCTTCTTGTTAAGGGGGAGTGTTGAAATAATGTAAATGCAAAGTGTATTCTTATTATTATTGATATATTATTCATTGGATCAATCCCCATTGCGGATTGATCATGTTGGCTATTGTAAAGGATCAAATCCCATTTTGTGGATTGGTTAAAATATAATTATAATAGGCAGAAGAAGAAGTCGGCCCCAGAATATATTAAAGAGGCCCCAGAATATATTAAAGGTGGTTATAACCACCCAGAAGGAGAAGTCGGCCCTGCCAGTGAAAAGACACCTCCACATGTGCCATTGTTGTATAAATAAGGAGGCTAGTGCCTCAGTTAAACACACACTCACTTGTTCATTGAGAGACAAGTTTCAGAGATGCAGTTGGAGAAGAGAGAGAGAGAGAGGCACATCCTTGGGAGAGGATTTTCTGTATTTAGTTGAGTTATATCTTGGCATTGTATTGGCTATCTATAATAAGGAATTTTTGTTGGGTTTTCTCCCTCATGAGGGTTTCCCAAGATAAATGATGTGTCTCTTGTGATTGTGTATTTCTCAGTGATCCTATCTTATGCTATTGTTATTTATTGAAATGCAAAGAACTCTAATAATAGATTAAACATTAACATGATGGTCTGTGAAGTAGTCATAGACACATGCTTCTCTTCTAATTCTTGCAAAGTGTTCTCTTCCCACTCAACCTAGTTCATATATCTTTCAATCTCTGGTGTTTGTTTGTGCACATAGGGAGTGGTATTATGTTTGGTCCTCAACTAAGAAATGATGCCAAATGGGTCAGATGACCAAGTGAAGCTTAGAGGAAACTTCATCTGTCTCAAGAGGATGTATGCTTCTTCACCAACTGCTCTGTTGTTGAAAACGAATGGTCCTATGTGAGTTTTGATTATGAATTGAGATTTATTCTTAACTGCTACAAAATGAATTTCATCTGAATTTATCATTTGCCTTATGTACTCCAATGTGAAAATCCTCAATGGGAGGTATTTAGGCAACCTGTATGATGGCAACTCACATCCATACACCCTAATTTATGTATAATTATGGTATAAATACCAGTCACTTGTCTTGGCTTGATCAATTAGGTGTAAAAACTTCTGAATTTCTTCACTAACCGTAGGTTCTGTGCTGCTGCTCAACAAATAAGTAGCTGGATAGATGAATTGATCAATGAAATATTTGAAACTTTACTCTTCTAAATTCTTTCTCACAAATAAAGTCCAAAATATGACTAACTGTGGGCTTCCTTGTTCATTTAGATTCTGGAGTGCGAAAGGAAACCTATCTGCTTGATATAATAAGAACATATAAACCAAAATTGAAGAATATTTGAACATCCTTTCAGTTGGAAACTTAAGGAATTGTTCATGAACGTTGTCAGCCAAGAATTGACTGAATTTGAACTTCACAGAAACCTTTTCTTTTGTAGAGAAAATGGACAGAAAACCTAAAATAGGTTCATCTACCCATTCATCAAAATAATAACCTAACAAACATGAGAGCATGGAGATAATATGGAGAAAATAGAAGAGGGGAATGGTGGGTTTTTCTTAGGTAGTTGGGCATCTTCAGGGAGGAAAATCTAAAAAATCTGGGCTCTTTGGGGAAAGGTTAATTTATGGTATAATTCATTTAGGGATTCGATAGAGAAAGGGGTGGTGGAGTCATTTTATGGGATCATTAGCATTTGGTCAATGGTCTCAGGAGTAATTGTGAACGTAATTTCACCAATGGGAGAGGAAATGGATCTTTGTCTTGGCATATAATTAGCCTGGCATTTAAGGACAATCTCAGGGAAAGGGTAGGTTTGGGGAAACATGTAGAGGGGTAAATTGGATTCCCAAAGTCCAATTTCGTCACTTTGGTCGAGGAAAATATCTTTCAGCCAACAATGTAATTTGAAAAAATTGAATTTGCACTTCGGCTTTGCAACTTTGTAGTCTTTGTCTGCCATAGGAATGTGGTCTAGGTCGATTGGATGAGGAACCATTGGGTTTTCAGAGGTGTCAACAGACTTGCCTTTGGGAGCCATATTTGACAAACTGACAGTAAAATAGGTTTGAAATGTTGTAATTACCGGGAAGATAGCTCGTCGATTGATGATAACTAATGTCAGTGATAGTATGTCATCAATATTTCTCGGTCTTTAAGGGTTCTTAGTCATAAAACATTGTAACGAGGGTGAAAATGAGGATGTTTATATGCACAGGGATATCCTTTAGGGCGTGAGACCGTTACGAAACAACTAACAGTCACAGGGAAATAATTAATTGGCTAATAGATAGGAGGTGGGATGGGTGTCGTGTAGGGAGAGGGTAAGTAACGACGAGAAAAGTGAGAGGTGTCAGGATTCAGTTAAGTAGATTTTGGAGGGGGGGGGTCGGCGATATGTGGTAATAGGAGAGGTGGGTGCGAAATGATGAGGAGGCGCCATGTTAGGTGGGACCAAGGCGAGGAAAACCCCTTTTCGGACCCCCCTCCACCA
>JZKD02S0624864.1:138475-161087 GCA_000966675.3 Picea glauca | reverse complement strand
GTTGTTTGTTTTTTAAATTTGGATTTTGAATATATTTTTTTAAATGTGTTTTTGTCTTCATTAGAAAATATATATTTCTTAAGATTTTTTCTTTTCTCTTTATTTATTTTTTAATATAAATTTAAGAAAAAAAAGAAGAAGTTAGTAAATAAATTTTCAAGTGACCATTTAGGATCTAATTTTGGGTTTTTTTTATTTGTGTAAGGATTTGTTGTCAAGGCCACAGTTTGAATTAGGTTGTAATTAGATGTAATTTTAGCGTTTAGAAAAACATTTTGCTTTAGGCAGCATCATGTTTTTATTTAGGTGTCGATTTTAAGGTTTTTCTAAGCAACTATTTTATGTTTCAAGGCCATCCTTGAAAATAGTTGTAATTTTAACTCGGACAGAAAAATTGGTGCTATCGGTAGCACCACATTTTGATTTGGGGGTTGATTTTAGAGTTTTTTTGAGCAACCATTTTATCCTTTAAGCCCATGCTTGAAAAAAGTTGTAATTTTAACCCGGTTACAAAAAATGGTGCTACCGGTAGCACCACTTTTTGATTTGGGGGTTGATTTTAAAGTTTGTTCAAGAAACCATTTGATCCTTTAAGCTCATGCTTGAACAAAGTTGTAATTTTGACTCGGTTACAAAAAATGGTGCTACCGGTAGCACCACTTTTTAATTTGGGGGTTGATTTTCATGTTTTTTATGCAAAAATATGGGTTTTAAGGGCTAGAGTTCTCGTTTTGAGGTCACAGTTCTCATTAAGTTGGTAACTATGTTTCTTATAATAGTCTACAAAAAAATGACCATAGGTGAGATTAAAGATGTGACCTTAGTTTTCTGTGCCCACCTTGAAATAAGGACAACCCTTAGCATTCAGGTAATTGATATGCCGGTAAGAAATTACTCAATCATCTTGAGAAGTGATTGCCAAGATTTGAAGGGTGGATACCTCTCACTCGAAGGGACACACTTAGTCGTTCCTCGGAATGGTAAAAACATTATAGTCCTTAGAGAGGGAAGGATTTCACCTTACATAGAGAGTGTCCCACAACATAATGTGAACTATATCGAAGAGGAATTAGGGTGTATTCCATCTTTGCTGAGGAAGATAACATTCCCTTGGAACAAATTGATTTGGATGATGGTATGTGGCAGATGCACTTTGATGGTTCATGCTCTGGTGAAGGTAACAGATCTGGCATAATCTTGTACTCTCCTGTGGGGAAAATTCATAATTTTTCTTATAGGTTGGAGTTTTCTTGCACAAATAATGTTACTGAATTTGAAGCTTTATTACTAGGCATTGAAAACGCCTATAATATTGGTTGTGGTCACCTTTTAGTTTTTGGAGATTTTGAGCTTGTTGTGAACCTTATACGTAAGATATACTCTCCTAGCAACAAGTTGATGAAACGATAAAACCAAACTATTTGGGCACTTATCTCGAACCTATTATATTTCAACATTACTCATGTTAAGAGGGAATTGAAGTCAATGGTTGATCGATTAGTTGTTTTTGCAGCCTCTCCTAATCGACAACTTTTTCCACACAAACCTGATTGTACTTTTCAATCTCTATATCGTCCACATATCCCTGACAATATAGAATCTTGGCAGGTTTTCCCTAGCAATGAGAGCATATGTGCTTTCATTCAAAATGAACTTTATAATCCCAAGGAAATTATATCCATAGAAGATAACAAGATTCCTAAAGGCTTGACTCCTCTAGAGAGTTCATTTTCATCGAGTGATTTAGGCAATAAAGAGAGACAGAAAGAGGAGGAGTCGAAAAGGAAGGTGGGTGAAACGATCTCCTTGAACATTGGGACACCCGAGTCTCTAAAGAATGTTAAAATAGGTGCCCAATGTTTCGATGAAGAGGAAATGAAGTTTGCCAAGCTACTTGGTGAATTTCAAGATGTTTTTGTTTGGTATTATGAGGATATTCATGGTTTTGATCCTGGTCTTATACAACATGCCATCCCGGTCAAGGAAGGCATAAAACCAGCTAGGCAAAATCAAATACCTATCAACCTTGCACTGGAAGCAACTATTCGAAAGGAGTTGGAAAAACTCATGAAGGCTGGAATCATCTTTCTGGTCAAGCATTCTGAATGGGTTTCCAATTTGGTTCCTGTTCGGAAAACAACCTGTTAGATCAAATTATGCATTGATTTTCACACTGTAAATCAAGCTAGTATTAAAGATCACTTTCCTCTCCCTAACATGGAAATGATTTTGCAACAAGTCGCAGGATCACAGATGATGCCCTTACTTGACGATTTTTATGGTTACAATCAAATCAAGATGAAAAGGGCAGATGCATACAAAACCACCCTTATTACTCATTGGGGTACCTTGACTTACGAACGTATGCCTTCTGGCTTATCTGTTCTAAGTACCACTTTTAAAATATCTATGCAAATAGCTTTCGACAATTTGACTGGTGAGGTTATTAATGTTTATCTTGATGATCTAATCGTGTACTCTAAAGGACTATCAATTGTTTCAAAGTTTCAAAAGTTATGGCTGGGTCCTTTCAAGATCGCTTTTCTCTTGGGTACTAACTCTTACATTCTAAAGGATTTACAGGAGCAATTGTTTTCCTACAACACTAACGATTCTCACTTGAAACATTATATGGAACCAACTTGAAAAGTTTTAACGTTGTTTGGATTTTGATGTATTTTAGTAGTCTAGTTCTGCTTTCATTTTCCCACTGTTTTTCATTGTTTTTACAGTAGTCTGATTTTTGCTTTCCTTTTTAATAACTTTCATGCTACTTTTGCAAATTTTGTCATTTTATTTCTGTTGTTTTAAATTTTGTAATCCTAATTCCATCATGATTTTTATTTCTTTTCACCTTTTAGTTGATTTTGGTCAAAAATAAGATGTTGGATCAGTTCTGCCACAATGACACTCCTGCAAAATATTGTTAGTCAATAAAAATCAAGCTTACACAACTGTTAGGATGTTCCCCCTGAAAGCACACTTGAATTTGTTATCTGCTTTCACTGCTATCTTAAAAAGAAATTGGTTATCTCCCACTTCTGCTTTCCATTTATTCATCCATTTGAGAGTTAAAAGAGCAAGTCCATAATTTTTTCTCCTTGAAGTAAGAGCAAATTCTGGTTGAATGATTATGCATACAGGGATAAACCCCCTCATACTTAACATTTTCCATGAGTTATTCTCGAATTCCCGGTCATTTTCCCATTAAATCCGCTCACTTCCCCCTATTGCATAATCATTCTGATTATATCTTCTTGATTTGTTGTTCTTGGTCTGCGAAACCATGTGTTATGAGTTATTAATCTATTGGAAACAAATTTCCCTGTGGATTCGCCAGTTTGTTGACAATTAAAATCGCAACGAGGATTTCACTCGCAAAGTATTGCTAAAATCCTATTGTTCAATCTAAGCTAATAATATATAATACTAGTAGGTTGGACCCCCTTGTAGATTGGAAGCTCATATAAGGTTCTTATTACACATTTATGCTGTTGTTCGACACTGCTTACAGGGTTCTACATGATTGATGAAGAAATATTGGTTATGTTGTGTCATAATGGCAGATGGATAATGGATTTTATGTGTTGGTTTTGTTACTCTAAACTGTAAATTCCATATATGAATAGCTTATATTCATTGTTATTACATTGCTATTGGCACCATGATTCATCACACGTTACACCTGCACAAGACACATGTTAGTTATAACAAGAGACAAAGAAATATGGAATAAATCCCAAAAAAGAAACTATGTTATGCTATGTTATACTATGTGCAATTGAAATTTAAAAGGGTTGATGTTAGTCCTAACTAGCAATGTTAGTGGCTATACGATTTTATTGAGTTATATGAAGGTGCATGTGATATATGTTATAGTATGGTTTTGGATTAATGGTTAGTATGGATCGGGTGGCACATTTGGCAAGAAATGTATGCAAGTTTCGATGCATGGATTAATGGCATGGATTAATGTTTGGTTGGTTGTCGTGTACTACGTAATTGAATGAAGGGAGGATGGAAGCAACGTGCATTAAATGCATGTCACTCATACCTCTCCCACTGGCCGTCACCCTAGCTTGGTTATTGTTAATTTGATTTTTTTTGTGGTTAAGCTCCGATATTCAGGCGTGGAAGGAACTGCTCGACCAAGCTCACATTTTTAAGGCCATTTGGTTACAGGTATGTTTTTTTCACCCATCCATGAACTCGCTCTGGTTATGAAATAAATCTTGGCTTGGTGATGTATTGGTCTGTGTTTTTCTTGAGGCTAGAAACTGTGTAAACTCGTGGTGTTTCTATGGAATGATTGTTTGTGTTATTCGTTGCAAATGGAAAATTTGATGGTTGAAGTCACGATTTCATTGACTGTTCTGTGTGGTGGAAGCTGTGATGGATCTTTATTGTCTCTATGGGTTTTTGTTAGAGGGTTTCATTCTGTCTGGACTTGTTGGCCGTCTCCTCACAGTATTTGTAACCACACTTGGTCGTATTTGGTCTTATGGGGTTGCTGTGTAATTTTTGAACCACCTTTGGGTCACTTCATATTGTTTACCACCTAGTCGTGGGCTCGTTTTATGTTATTGGTATCTGCATAGTTGGTTATGGTGGCTATTATTCCAAGAGGCTTGCTTTAGGGTTGGTTGTTATTACCTGGGCTCTACATTTCTATCAGCATTATTTGACTTTTGGGGAAAACCACGAGGGTTATGCCCCTATGTGTTCTCGGTGTTGTTTACTGGCCAGTAAGAAACCTTTTCTCCTATGTTCATAGTCTCTCCTACCTGGGGTCGAACTGTCACCCTATCATACAAGCTAAGGGTTATAATGTGTGTGGTTCCACCTTGCTTGCCTCAAGGGTTTCTCACCTACTTTCGACAAGGTCGACCTCCAGTCTCCCTGTGTTGGTTCCATCGAGCGAACCCTTGATTATTTAGAGCTCAATTTTGATAAATTGAACTAGTTATACCCTATCGGGTATCTTGTTGATTGTCATGAGTTGGTGGAATAGCATTGACAATGGTTTTGGTTATTGGCTCGTCTCTGTTGACCGGGTTGATTACACAATTGTAATCAGAAATGATTATTGGTATATAGTCACATCATTCTTTTATTATGACAGTTGAATCAATAGCTCAACATGGTTTAATTGGTTGATTAGAGAAGTTGTAAAAGGGAATGATAATGGGCATACAGTCATTGCCTCCTTGTGCTGTAACATTTGGATTAATAACTCAACATTGTTTTATGGTTTGATTGGGAGTAATTAGATATGTATAGTCACATAAATGATTCATTGTGTTATGCATTGGTTTGTATGTTTCCTACAACGTGGTATAAATTGAAGTGATGGTTGTTGTTAATATGTGTTTAAATTTACCGATCGGGATTATTGCAATTTGAAGTATTGATAATTTTGGCTTGGTTTTCCACTATGTATGATTTATAGATATCGTGCATCGTATCATTTTATTGCACCATCAGAGATGGGCACGAGGTTTTTAGTAGTATGGTTTCATTGCAATTTAATTGTTAAATTGGTTAAAGGTGTTAGCACTCTGTAAATTTTGTCCGACTGAATAGACAAACAAAAGAGGTAATTGTTTCAACCAACGTTAGAGCTGAGGCACTAGCCTACTAAACTCAGAGAGGGCTCTCTCATGTCACTTGATGTATCTATGGAAATCAATGGCTAGATTTGGTTTGTGTTGGGGGTTTTTAATAAAATAACTGGAGAAATGAAGATGACATTTGGGCTATGGGGTCTGGAATAAATAGAATACATCATCAAACCCAAGACTATTCAAAGGAAAAGGATAAATCAGGCAGTAAGTCTGAGTTTATATCTGAAAATTTTGCATGACATTAGAGGAAAAATAAACACATAACTACATCAGAGCATTACGGAGATGAATTCTAAATAAGTTAAGAAGAAAGAAAACACAGTCTAAGTTGCTAAGCTGAGAGCATCAAATAATGAATTATGGGCCTCTAAATCTCCAATTTAGACAGAAAGAAGTGTAAATGAAATGTATGCTTACAGGAAATACATACTATGAGAGGAAAACAAGACTCATATCAATGTCAGTTAGAATATTTTCATAAACAATCCAAAATCTGCCTCTGCATTTATATATTCTTTCTAACCCCAAAATTTACAAAAGCTTTTCCTGCATAGAGGGACGACTCCTCTTTTCTCCATGATTTCTATATCCTCGAGATAATATATATAGAGAGAAGGTTTCTTCGTGGAATTCAAAACATTCAGAATTCTCATCGTTCTAAGATTAGAGATAAGTTACAAGGAGGAATGATTTATAATAACCGTTACCCTATTTTAGAAGGACCGTTAGGAACATGTTCATCATATCTAGGCGCCATCTGTCCAAAACTCACTGGGATGTACTTATCTCCACCTCAGAGTTCATTTTAGCTTAGCGATCTCCTCCTTTAGAGTATCCATCTAGGTTGGTTGATTCTCTCCAACACTTTCAACCGTTTCAGCTATGGTTTATTTCTTCTGTCATTTGCTCCGTTTCTTTTTTATAGCTCGCATGTTGATGACTAGATCCCTCATAATGAGATTTATCTTGACTTCCAATCCTGAGTTTGTAGCAGGTTCTGTGTGGAATTTAGTCGCTAATATACGTGCAATTACCCTTTTCTTCTTACTCGTAGGTAAATCTGCCATGTTGCCTGAATGATCGGTTTCACTCGATATAGATTTGTCCATGTATCCCAATTTTGTGGACACCAAAATGTTCCTACAGAAATCAGAGAGTTGAGCAAATTGGAGATTACTTCGTTTATGGATGAGATGACGCCTCCATACTTGAGAATCGGTAGTTATAGATTTCCAATCATAAATCATTGACAGGTTCACTTACAGGTTCATTGGTTTACCACACTTGGATAATCCATTTCAAATGATTAGCTTTCGAGTTCGTTATATGGCGGTGTTCCCCTGACATCATATGGTTGTGAAGTACCGAACGAGTGAAACAGGGTGATTCTGACTAGCCGTCGCCCGTCCCACAACTAGTTGATTTGACATATTGAAACATGTGACATCGGGGCTTTGGCGAAAGTGGTTTCAGGCAACCCGCCTTTTGCCCTGATGTATCTCTAGAGGCACCACACGTCCATTTTAAAAACCACAATAGTTTTCCTCGGTCCGCCTTTACATGGTTAAGTCCCGTGCAAGTTCACCACCCGATATGGGCTCCAGCTATTGATCTGGGTTGTTTTATAATCGATGGTTTGTCGAGTTATACCTTTTATGCCTCTGCTATATTCGTCCATACGCCGCCAGATATGTCACGGTCCTCTAAATATCAATTATTCGAACTATCAGGCTTCCGCGACGATGTAGCTCTTGCTAAATTCCCAAGACTCGGATCTTGTCTGAAAACTGTTATGGTGATAACATAGGCTCCAACTAGGGATGCTATCCTCCCTGTGAGGTAGCAAAGAACTTGTAGACCTGGTTTCTGATCCATTGGGATGATCCCAAAACAACTGTGTGTACCTTTCTCCTACCATATCACTAGTGTTTGCTGAAGTCCAACCTCTGCACGCCGCTCTCAACTAGATACTGAACACTGAATATACTGCTGACACTGATTGTACACGATATTGGAAATGTAAACTGAAGAATACTTGTATAGAAATCTTATTCGTACATTCCTACCTACCCTAAAATGTTGAAATGAACACTCAATCAAGTGATGCTAAAGTGCCAATGCAACCAATCAAGCAATTGGCTTCCTGATTTTTCTCCGCTCACATCTTTCTTAAGAAGGCAGACAAATGTAGAAGATGGCAGCTAAAAACAAAATTTGAATCCAAGATCTAAGTTTATGAATGAAACAAACTCCTCCTTCACTGATAACTGTAATAGGATGGCCACCGGATCTTGAAAACCATGAAAAATCATTTCTTCTTGGTGGGCAAAAACAAAAATACAAGACTCTTTCATAAGTGTTTGTTGTTCTTGTTTTATTTCTTTTGTTTTGAGAACATTTTCAAATGAAATGGAAACAATGGGTTTGTCTACTTCTCCATGCATCTCAAGAAAAACATTCATACATTCTTCAAATATGACAGCCATATTATGTGCATCAAGGCTATCCTTTTTTTCATCAAACAATTTTGATTTGGTTTCATTAAACTTCTATAAATTTGTTTGAGGGATGCCATTTTAACTTTCAAATGAATTAATAGAAATAAGTTCTTGCTCATAATATTCTTGCAAATGCGAAAAGATGACATCATGAACTATTTCATAGTCTAGAGTCCTCATGGATGTATTTTCAAAATTCTTGCCTGTGTCTATGTTGTTTAGAAATTGGACCAGTACGTCATTCTTAGGGGAAGAAAGACAACCTTGAAATACCTTGTCTTGCTGGTAATATTGTTGAACATTTGCATTAGTTCTGGGAGAAAGGAAAAGACCTTCGATAAAAATTTCTTGATCGACTTCTTATTTAATCTAATGATTGAGCACTGATTGGAATTATGAATTGAAATACCCTTCCAAGTAATGATCGTGTAAGGCATGTGAGTGTAGTTGGTATTCTTTAATGATGACAACCCTTTCATGTAAAACAATGCTACTGAGAATATAGTCAGAACTCCCTATGTTTTCTGAAATTTCATGATTTTCTCTTAACCATTCAAAGGAATAATAACACAAGGGAAGATAGTTTTTATCTGTAAGCCCGTTGCTTTCTTCACTTTCAATGCCATGCTTGGACGTTCTCTGATTTGAAATGCTACAGACATTTTGTTTTAATAATTCGAATGAGGGAAAACATAATGGAAAGGTTTTGTTACCTTATTCAAAACCTTCTTCATTTTTTCCAGTTTCATCATAGGTACATTTTTCTATCTCTTCGGGTTTCTAGACATGCTCACTTTCCTCTTTGTCTTCGACCAACGACTGTATTTTTGAATTTACAAGGTCTTCCTCAAAACAAAGAATAGGGTCATCAAGCGTCTGAGAAGAGTACTCCAATATCTTGTCAATCTGTTTCGTTGGTTTGGTGTGACTTTGCATCAACACAAATTTGTTTGCCTCAACAATAATCTGAGAATTCTCTTTCAACAATTTGAATGTAGTAAAGCACAAGGGTAGAGAATTCTCTTCAGCTGATCTAATATTTTTCTCCTCACTGTACTGCTGAAAAATAAAGTCTTCAATATCACGATCGTCTTCACACTTTTCATATACAGGCAGATCACTAACATATGCAAGGTCATCTAACAAGAACAAACTTGGAACATCAACATGTTCTTCGACAAATTGATTTGTACACTCATCCTCTTGATTATCTATAAATGAATACATGAAATAATTAGCCCCTTGCTTATCATGGGATGGATTATATACTAAATCATCACCTTCTCTTTCAACAAGTGGGACATAAAATTTTGCAACATCCTTGGTATTGGGAGATTCAAGAGGGCCTATGACATGGTCAACTATATGCTCAAGGTTCCAATCAACCATTTTCTATTCATATTCTCTTTTATTTTCTTTAGCATCTAACTCCTCATTTTGGATCTATTTACATGCTTGAATGTTGTGTTGAATATCCTGATCATCATCAAACATTTGGTGGAAGGACTTAGGTCTTATTTCCATCAAGAGGAAAGACAAGTCTGGATGAAGAGTAGTTGCATAATCGAGCATGGCAGCAACTTCAATGGGTTGAATTACTTTGGACAAATTGTAATAGACACTGGAAAACCTCCTACTGAATATAGAAATAGTTTCATTGCTCTGTTTTTTAAAGGCATAGAAATCTATAAGTTGTAGATCTAAAGATTTCTTCCTGCCCCAAAACTTTAAAAAGACATCCTTCAATTCCTCCCATGAGATAATTGTCTCTGGTTGCAAACATTTAAACCAGTCTTTGGTGTCTTGGACGTGCTTTTCAGCTGAGATGGTATCAGGTTCGCCATCAAACATATGCAGGTACTCATAGTGTTTTGGAGGGAAAACATGAAGGATGTGGGGTAACTTTAAGGGTCTGTATCTATGTTGAATCTTAGAGGGTTTTGGATCAAGTGTAGGAGATGAAATATCAACCCTAGTTTCATGAGACTTATCAACTTGGTTGTGGTCATCACATGGCCCAAATGAGAATTTTTTATCAACATCAGTGATATAGTGATGATATGCATGCACAACTTTAAGAGGAGGATATATAATTGCAAGATCTTCATGATCATCATTAGAATGCAGCGGGTAAAGACAAATTTGTTTGGCATGTTCAAGGAAAAAGCAGAGGCAACTTATAACAAACAATAAAATGCCTTGGAAAAAATCCAATTTTAAGTACTTGTTTTCTTTCATAATGTCTTTTCATACCTCTATCAAGGGATCTCATTTTCCAGTGGAGTCTTTGAATTACATTTGAAGCTTGAGTAGAGTCACCAATAATGTTTTGGAAGTTGGATTCTGCATTGAGAGTGGAGTGGCCAGTGAAAATTCGAATTTCTAGATTCTTCTACTAGTGGGATCACCTTCAAGCTGATTTTTTGATGTGTGGAGTCTCCAGAGCAAGAATACAACCAATATGTGCCTCAGTGTTTGCTTCTCTCAGACCTTAGAACTCAACCATGTTGTTCTTTCACAGGGAAAATTTTTCAATTTCATCCCTGACAACGACACCAGAATGTTAGCACTCTGTAAATTTTGTCCGGTTGAATAGACAAATGACAGAGGTAACTGTTTCAACCAGCTTTAGAGCTGAGGCACTAGCCTACTCAACTCAGAGAGGGCTCTCTCATGTCACTTGATGTATCTATGGAAATCGGTGGCTAGATTTGGTTTGTGTTGGGGGTTTTTAATAAAATAACTGGAGAAATGAAGATGCCATTTGGGCTATGGGGTCTAGAATAAATAGAATACATCATCAAACCTGAGACTATTCAGAGGAAAAGGCTAAATCAGGCAGTAAGTCCGAGTTTATATCTGAAAATTTTGCATGACATCAGAGGAAAAAGAAACACATAACTACATTAGAGCATTACAGAGATGAATTCTAAATAAGTTAAGAAGAAAGAAAACATAGTCTAAGTTTCTAAGCCGAGAGCATCAAATAATGAATTTTGGGCCTCTAAATCTCCAATTTAGACAGAAAGAAGTGTAAATGAAATGTATGCTTACAAGAAATACATACTATGAGAGGAAAACAAGACTCATATCAATGTCAGTTAGAATCTTTTCATAAACAATCCAAAATCTTCTTCTACATTTATATATTCATTCTAGCCCCAAAATTTACAAAAGTTTTTCCTGCATAGAGGGCAGACTCATCTTTTCTCCATGATTTCTATATCCTTGAGATAATATATATATATAGAGAATGTTTCTTCGTGGAATTCAAAACGTTCAGACTTCTCATCGTTCTAAGATTAGACATAAGTTACAAGGAGGAATGATTTATAATAACCGTTACCCTATTTTAGAGGGTCCGTTAGGAACAGGTTCATCATATCTAGGCACCATCTGTTCAAAATTCGTTGGGATGTACTTATCTCCACCTAAGAGTTCAATTTAGCTTAGTGTTCTCCTCCTTTAGAGTATCCAACCAGGTTGGTTGATTCTCTCCAACACTTTTAGTCGTTTCAGCTATGGTTTCTTTCTTCTGTCGTTTGCTCCGTTTCTTTTTTACAGCTCGCTTGTTGATGACTAGATCCCTCATAATGGGATTTATCCTGACTTCCAATCTTGAGTCTATAGCAGGTTTTGTGTGGAATTTAGTCACTAGTATACGTGAAATTACCCTTTCCTTCTTGCTCGTAGGTAAATCTTCCATTTTTCCTGAATGACCGGTTTCACTGGATATAGCTTTGTCCATGTATCCTAATTTTGTGGACACCAAAATGTTCCTACAGAAATTAGAGAGTCGAGCAAATTGGAGATTACTTCATTTATGGATGAGATGACACCTCCATACTCGAGAATCGGTAGTTATATATTTCCAATCATGAATCACTGACAGATTCACTTACAGGTATGTTGGTTTACCACGCTTGGCTAATCCATTTCAAATGATTAACTTTCGAGTTCGTTATATGGCTACGTTCACCTGACATCATACGGTTGTGAAGTATCGAACGAGTGAAACAGGGTGATTCTGACCAGCTGCCGCCCACCCCACGACTGGTTGATTTGACATATTGAAACATGTGACATCGAGGCTTTGGAGAAATTGGTTTTAGGCAACCCACCTTTCGCCCCGATGTATCTCTGGAGGCGTCGCGCATCCATTTTAAAAACCACAATGGTTTTCCCCGGTCCACCTTTACATGGTTAAGTCCCATGCAAGTTCACCACCCGATATGGGCTCCATTCGTTGATCTGGGTCATTTTATAATCGACGGTCTGTCGAGTTATACCTTTTGTGTCTCCACTATATTTGTCCATACACCGCCAGATATGTCTCGGTCCTCTAAATTATCAATTCTCCAAACTATCAGGCTTTTGCAACGATGTAGCTCTTGCTAAATTCCCGAGACTCGGATCTTGTCTAAAAATTGTTATGGTGATAAAAAAAGGAATGGAATCATGCATGTTTTAAAAGAGCTTGTGTCTGTGTTTGATTTGAGAAATTAAATTATGGACAGTGGCGATGTTTTTATGTTGACCAGAGTTGAAACAAATGATTGTGTGCGCCTTGGATTTAGTTTTAAATATGAAAGGGAAGTAAATGAAAAAGAAACAAAAGTATTTTAACAAGATGGATGAATTCATGAGACCTCTGAGTATGATTATTCTGTAAGATTTTAAGGAAATTGAATGTGGACAGTGAACACGTTTTAGCACACATAAATGGTTTTAGCACATGGTAATTGTTTAATTGATGCTAGAATAGTTGTATTGGATACATAATTGTTTTTATGGATTACTATATTTATTTTTCAAACAATATCCTCTCTTTTCCACTACCATTATTTCACTATTTCGCTAATTACAATTCCCCTCGCCTTCCCATATTCACTATCCACTCCTTGTTCCTAAAATTTAATTACAATTAAGATAAGTTATGTATTATGAAAATTACGAGATTGCAGGGATGAATTACATTGATATATTCTTTTGGTTTACGATACAACTGATTATTTGTTGTCTGTAAGCAGTAATCATGATATTTTCCCCCTCATTTTAACATTTTTCACTCAATACAACCCCTCGCATATCCCAAAACCTTTGTTCACCCCCTGCTCATTGAAAACTATTAAACAATTTGTATGGATTGAATTGCATGAGTCTGATATGTTGTTGAGCCAAATTTTATTTCATATTTTAAAAGAGTTGTCATGTGTGGTTGTTAAAGAAACTATTTTCTAATCAATTATGCATACAGGAATGAGTTTTTTCAGTAGAGGTAGTCATGGAAGAGGTAACCGAGGAAGAGGTAATTGGAACAGGGGCCCTAGAAGGCCAAGATTCTCTATACACTTTGATGCAGACTCGCAAGAGTTAGGCCAACTATTTAAAGATGGGATTTTTAACTAGATTGGGAAAGGAGTGGTCCAACCTAGGCCCGAAAGGCCTCCCTTCCAAGCCCCACAAGTCCCTAGTATCCATGTGCCTCCTCATGTGTCACTACAGCCTGAAGTTCTCGAAAACGACGGATGGCAAGAGATTTTCCACCCGACAGTCTCCCAACATTGTGGCTGACCTAACTTGTCTTTACCTTCTCCCCCGCCTATCAATCAAATTGTCCAAGATGCCCCTGTCCACTCACTAGTTCAGTCTTCCCATGCGAGCAAAGGTTGAAAACCGAGGCCCACCATGCCCTTGACAAAGGAAAAGTCATTGTTGCCCTTCCTCACCCTCAAATGACTCTGATAAATCCGTGTCCTCCCGCATGCATTTGAGAGATGATTTCTCTCATGTGATTAGTGAGATTAGGCCTAAAGGCTCCACACAACGTAAGGAAAATTCAGAGAGGTCAAAAGGTGACAACAACACCAAGGGAAAGATTGTCTCCTAGAGTGGGAAATATGGATTTTAAGTTTTTATTTATTAATTGTTGAGAACAATTGACTTCTGAAATTTTGGATAACACATAATTTTTTGGGATATATGGGTAAATATTTTTGGAAATAATTTCTATTATCATTGAGATAAATTGTCAAATATGAATGTGATGATGGGAATCACAAGGAGGGATGTTTTTTTTTATTAACTAGTTGTGTTATGATTGTTAAAAGCTAAAGGGAATCACAAGGGGTTCCACCTACTAGTTATTATTTATTTAAAAACCCTTATTACGATTTATTACTTTTTCCCCTTAACTAAAAAGTTGGTTGAGTTTTAGTTAACTTAACTAAGGAAGTACTTCAACTACTTCAACCAATTCTAATTGCTTAAAGGAAAAAGGAAAGGGAGAAACAAGAGGAGAATAGAAGGAGAAGCATACTAAGGTTTTCTCTTTGAGTTTTGTTGAGATAATTCAGTTTTCATTCATTCCTTAATTCATTAGAAGCCTAATTATTTTTTATGATAGCAGGGTCCTATTGTAGACAACAAGATTCAGGGTTGAATTACATCATTCAGACATTTGTTTTTCAGAGGTGTTGATCTATCTTTGATATTCTGTGTAGACTTGTCTATTTGTGAATTAGATTTCATGACTAACAAAGGCTATTGTGCAGAGTCGAGTGGGAAACAATATGTGGCAAGCTGATCCATCTTTTAAAGTTCATTTTTTTACTTTCTGCCAGAAGTCCTTTTGTATGTTTCATCAGGGACGTCTAAGTTTGACTTTGGTCCAAAACTTCCTCAAGAAATTTTGTAAAGAGAACGATTCTTTAATGAATTGGAATGAAATAAAGGATTGTTTTATGTCTCATTTGTTTTGATTATTGACTTGGTGTCTTTACTTCTATCTCTATATTTATTTCAGTATCTGTTATGTTCAGAAAAACACATAAATAATGATTTTTCCAGCAAACTTTTATTTATAAAATACCAGTCTAAACACTTGTAAACAATACTTGTGAATTAGGATAACACTTTTGATGGATATAAACATAGGGTGATATGCCCATCCATCTTACTTTAGCCAAGTAAGATCTAAAAATGCTTGAGTAAGATCATTTCATATATTTTCCTCAACAAGTCACATTTTAAGCTTTATCCATAGTGTGACAGAAAAATGTGTAGTCCTCGGATAGACCTTTACAACGAGCTATCATGCACCCCAAATGGAGATCGTATGAAAATTTTTCTTCCTTGGGAAGTTGGCGTACCAACTTACCCCATCGGGGCCCACATGAATTTTGGTATTTCATCTTCCGAGGTTAGGGTTTTGGATTTTATTCATGTTAAAGATTCCTCTAGAGACTCATTGTAAACATCATCTCCTTCTTGCGAATGAGTGTAGCCATCACTTCTCTTCTCAGAGATAAGCTACCACCATTTTAGTGAGTGCATTCACTCTGTAATTTTACAGTTTGTGTACATTCTCTCATTAATAAAAAATGTGCATTAATGTATCTCTGTGTTTATTGCAAGATCTATGTATATTTCATTGTTATATCTCTGCATTCATTTTGTTCTCAAAATAATCAGGATCACCAAGGATGAAAACATAACCTGCAATAGACTTCTGATCATCAGGGTCGCCAACCCAATCTGAATCAATGAAACCAAACAATAAAAAAGTCTCGTCTGAACTGTAATGTATCTCGAACTGAATTGTACCCCAGACATACCAAAGTATCCTTTTAGTTGCTTTCCAATGACTTTCATGGGGTGTTTGCATATACCGAGAAACAATACCAACAACAAAGGAAATATCAGGATGGGTATGTGTCAAGTATAAGAGGCTACCAACTAACTAACAGTACAAAGTGGCATCAACTTCAGGAGAAGTATAGGTGGTAGCAAGTTTGACTATCGACTGGAAGGGAGAAGGGGTCGGTTTACAATCTTCCATGTGGAAGCGATGAAGAAGGTCACAAGCATACTTATACTGGGAAAGAAAAATTCCTTCATTGGTTTGCAAAACTTGGAGGCCAAGGAAATAGTGCAAAAATCCTAAGTCTGTCATTTCAAATTTCTTTTTAAGGCTGGTTTTCACATGGTTTAAAAGTTTTGAGTCACTACCATTAAGAATAAGTTCATCAACATAAAGAAAAAGAATTATGATATGGATTCCTACTATCTTGGTATAGACATTAGGATCATAATGGCATCTAGAAAATCCAGTGTTAATAAGAAAGTTTTCCATTTTGGCATACCAAGCTCGAGGAGCTTGCTTAAGACCATAAAAATATTTCTTAAGGTGAAAAAAAATGCTAGAGTCATTCTGGACATATCCAGGAGGTTGTACCATGTAGATTTATTCTTGCAAATCCCCATGCAAGAAGGTGGATTTAACATCCATTTGATGGACCTCTCATTTATGTGAGGCAACAAGGGAAAGAATAAGGTGGATGGAATTCATTTTGGCTACAGGGGAAAAGGTTCCATTATAGTCAATTACTTTATCTTGGGAAAATCCTTTGGCAACTAATCAAGCCTTGTGATTTTCAACACTTCCATTGGATGGATACTTAGTTCTGTAGACCCATTTACATCTGACAATTTTTCTTCCTTTTGGAAGAGATACAAGATCCCAAGTATCGTTTTCCATTAAAGAGCGATACTCTTCATTCATTGTTGTATCCCAATCTAGATGACATGAAGCTTCTACAAATGTATATGGATCATGAGTCTCTAAAACTTGAGCCAAAAGAGAAGAGTCTCATTGAAATTGTGAACATGTCTAACGCTGATTTGAAGGATCACCGACAAGATCACCAATTGCTTCTCATTTTGAACGAACCCATCTAGGAAGCGGTGGTGATGGTGTTGGTTCAGGTTGAATGGAATCATCTAGAGGAAGGTGAGCATGCAGAGGTGGATTTTCATCCTCATTGTCATCATCTGAATAAGAAACCATAATAGTAACAAAAGAAGGCACAAACATTGAAGATGGATCATAGGTCGAAGAAGGAACAATCGTCAAATTAGGCTCATAGGACAAGAAATTTTCATCAAATTTAACATCTCTTATAATAATAATTTCATTACAATGTGGTTACAGAAGTCTATAACCTTTGACATCTTCATAATAACCAACAAATATACACTTCTCACTTTTAGGCTGCAATGCTTTCCTTTTTTCATCACGGATGTGAGCCCATGATATATTGTCAAATACATGTAAGTGACTTACATCTGGTTTAATTTTATTTGAAGCTTCTTCCGGTGTTATATTTTTAAGAGCCTTTGTGGGAGTGTGATTTAGTATGTAATTTGCACTTTTGATGGATTTTGCTCAATACTTTAGACTTAATCCCTTAGATTGGATCATACAATTAGCGATTTATTTTAATGTGCGGTTCTTTCTCTTAGTAGAACCATTTTTTGTGTGGTGTATATAGAACAATGTGTTGCATTTGGATGCCCTGTGTAGTGCAGTAAATTGTAAAATTATTGTTCACATATTCGCCTCCATTATCTATTCTTAACCTTTGAATTTGATGTCCATGTTGTCTTTCTACAAGGGACTTGTAGGCTAGAAACTTGTCAAAAACTTCGCTCTTAAGTTTTAAGAAGTAAACCCAAGTATGTCTGGAAACGTCATCAATGAAAGAAAAGAAACACTTACCCAAAAAAAGAAGGAGAAAATTTTGGACCACACAAGTCACTGTGAACAAGAAGCAAAGGGCCCGAGGCGTGCCAAGAGGCACATTTTTCAAAATTGTCCTGATGATGTTTGTTGAGAACACAACTAACACAAGAACTATCTCTGCATGAAACACTAAGAAGACCAGTCACCCTCTGTTGATTACATAGTTTTTGCAATAAGCGATATTTTATATGACCAAACCGCTCATGCCAAAGTTTGCTCAAGTCATCGCTATGAGCAACAAAAACTAATGGAAAAGATGATGACCCAAAGTTGTCAAACTTGTACAACCTGGTAATATCATCAACAATTCTAGTTGCAAGAACATGATGAGGATCTTGGAGATCCTTGATTACAACTTGGTGAGGTGAAAACTCTACGATTTTATCTTCACCTGAATGAATGATTTGATATACTGATAGAAGGTTACAGGAAAGACTTGGAACACATAATACATCATTGAAATGACCATTATCTACCTGAACTATTCCTAATCCTTCAACACTAAGAGATCTATCATCACCAACAAATATTTTCTTGGTGTTACATTCATTTAGAGTAGAAAATATGGCTTTCTCCTTATCCATATGATAAGATGCTCCAGAGTCAGTAAGTCACTCATCATAAGAAAAAGTAGAAGTTGCATTGAAGTAGAAACCAAAATCGGAAAGTGCATGTCCATGAGAAGAAGAAGTAGTAGTAGAATCAATATTGTTGTTGTGCTTCTTCATCGTTGCTTCTAAAACTATCATCTTCTTGAAACATTTGGACTCAAGAGTGGGTTTTTGATAAGATTTCCCTAGAGCCTCTCTCATGGCATAAAAGGTAGATACAAACACAGAGTATGAACTACCTAGCTTAGAAATATTAATATAGATGCAACGCTCTTTCTCCGGTTTTATGTTACACTCTTCACATAAAATTCTAAGTGTTTTAAACTTAGATATATAGTCTTCAATGCAAGAAAAATCATTTGGACTTAAAATCAATATCTGATTTTCTAACTGATGTGCTCGAATAATATTGTGTTTACCAAACACAGATTCAAGCTTTTCCCAAGCTACATTGGGGTCATCAATTTCTTGAAGGTGGAACCTTAAATCAGGAGAGATGGAAATTATGATCATTCTATGTGCTTCATCATTCTTATTAGCCCATTTGACTTTATTTTCATCAACAATGGGTTATTTTTCCTTTCCCAAGGTAATCCGATACAAGCCTTTATTTCTTAATAAATCCTCCATATGGGATTTCCATTGGAAGTAGTTGGTGTTGGTAAGCAAAATATCACTATAAGAAGCCATATTAAATATGTAGATAATATGGATTTAAAAACTGAAATTTATGATCTTGATGGAAAAATCTTGAAAAATTAGGCGGTTTAAAAAAAAACCGGCACTGAAAACAAACTTTGGATGTGAAAGTTATGCCCTTTTGAAAAAAAAAACATAAACGATAACCAAAGAGCCACGTGGAAAGTAGAAGTTGGTCCACGTAGTGATACCCCTCCAAATAACCTCACTTTTACAAATAAGTTGCTTTATGAAGTGGCCCACTTTTATAAAAAGAAGCGATGATCACTTTTACAATGAAGTTACTTTATAAAAGAAAGTTGCATGCAAAATAAATAACTTTAAAATAAAATATTAAAGCTATTTATAGTGATTCACTTTTATACTTGAAGTGAAATACACTTTACAATGGATGCATGAACTTTTTCTAAAAAAAGTAACAAAAAATAGACTTGAACTCAAGACCTCTTACTTAATAAGGCAATTTTTAACCAAGTAAGATAACAAAACATATTGTATTGTTTAGAAAGAGGATTGGAGGTGTTGTTGTTGTTTTTGTTGTGGAATACAGACTTAGAGAGTGTGCTCATAAAATACTCTTTTCACACAAAAAAAAATGTTCATTTCTCGATGACATCAAGGGTTAGATCTCGCTTAGCTTACCTGAAAAAATGCACCATTTTTTTTTATCTATTTCTTATTTTCCTAGATCACACATGGCACGGGGAAAAGAGCATACACAGATCTAAAGGAGTAGCAAACCGGAAACAAAAAACACAAAATCAAAATAATAATCTGCAATTTTTTTTTAAATGGCATATCCAGGCTTTATACCTCTGAATCTGACTGAAATGGTCGTATCTTGGGAAAACGGAAACCTTTTCGAGCGAAATGAAAAGAATTCCTGACTAAAATGAGTGCTCCAGGAGAAATGGAATAGTCCTCTCAGTCTAGAAATGTACGAAAATTTCACAAACTAGAGATGAGGCAACTCGACTTCACGATCTCGATCTAGAATGGGAGCGGGTCTTCAAACAGGATTTGATACCATGTTCGACAACACATGTATTCCAATAAAGGATGAACACCTTCAGTAACCACTCACACAACCATATCAAATATAAACACACTAATATTTTGACGTGGTAAAACCCCTACGGGGAAACATCCATGGCCCTAGCCAACACGATCACTTGGAGAAATTTATTAATGCAAAAGAAAAAGATTATAGAGAGGTTTTACAAGATATTTTCTCACAATCGATCATCGAAAAATGAACCTCCATGCTCTTTAAATAGAGATCATGGACCAATCGGGTGTTAAGCCACGAATCAATGTAGCCATTAAGATCGAGGAGAACATGAATCGTCACTTCACTCTATGTCGGGAACATATCGTGATCGTCGTATTTCCTAACTACAAATGCATACTAATGCACACTAAGAAACACAATTTTACCTAACGACACATTAGACTAAGTAGATCTTAGATAAATCCTAAGTGTCTAAATATCCTAAAAGGAATTCAGAGTCTTGTTATGAAGGATTGGAATAGACCACTAACAAAATCTATAGAAGGGGCTTCAATTTGGAAGGCATTAGTAAAATCATTTCCACTGTTGTAGACAAATGGCTAGCATGGAAGGTGGGAAGTGGGATAAAATTTAGAATAGGAAGAGATCCTTGGGTGGGATGTGATGGAAATTTTATTCTTCTTGATTCTTTAATCAATTCGTTAATTCTAAATGGCATTTTCTATTTGGAAAAGGGAGCAGAATTTGACAACACTATTATATGGAATTAGGGTTGGAAGAAAGAAAATAGGATAGGTTTGGAAGGGGAGGGAATAGTATGTTGGACTCTATATGTACACAAATTGAAACAAACTACAATCAGATGAAGGGAAGAAAATGATGATTTTTTTGGTCCAAAAATAGTTGATCAGGAAGATACACAACAAGGTTAGGATAGAAAGAAATGTTTGAGGTAGTGGAGAAAATTATCAAAGATAGTGGCAAAGGTCAATATGGAAAATAAAATCCCCTCTAAAAAAAGAGTTTTCCCATGGTTAGTTCTTGATAACAAAATCTTAACCTAGGATAATTGTAAAAAGAGAACATGGAAGGCCCTAGGAAGATTAATCTCTTGCAAAAGAGATGATGACAATTTAACTCATCTACTGATAACATGTCCTTCTACAAAAGTAATGTGGGAGGAAGCTTTGAAATTAGTAGGTGGAATGAAAAATGGAAAGGAGACACTATAATGGATTGTTTGGATATATGTTTTAAGGAAAGATATGTCAAGTCTCAAAAATATTCCTTGCAAAATCCTATCGACACTTTGGTTAACTACGTATTATATTATCTTTCAAAATAAACAAATGTTGCCATCATAATTTTTTACCAAATCAAGTATGCTTATGAAGGAGTGTGGAAACCAAGAAAGGGAAAGTCTCCAAAAGTGGTTATTGCTCAAAACATTGATAAAACATGTGCTTGGTGATGCTTTGATGGGAAAGTTATGAATTTTTTTGGAGAAGTGGAGGTTGTGTTGACATATTCCTAAAAAAATCATAAAATATTCTTTAAAGCAAATGTAGGAGTTGGAACAAATAATTGGGAAAAATGGTATGCCTGTGGATGTTGATGAGGATAGCAGTGGGAAAAGGAGTGACTCAATTTCAAATCTCATGGGATTCCAAGCTAAATATAGATTGGATATATGGTATAAATAATATGCAAAACATGTCTCTTATCCCTATCATAGAAAAAATCAAATAACTCAAAGGAAATTAAAAAAAAAAAACTCTTCCAACATATCTATAGAGAATTGAAATAATGTTAATGAACTTTCAAAATAATCCCTTACTCTTCATCCAGGTAATTTCGAGTCGAAAGAAGAGTTTCAAAATAATCCCTTACTCTTCATCCAGGTAATTTCAAGTCAAAAGAAGAGGAGGAAGGCTCTCTTCCTACAACCATCTATCAATCCACATATGAGTAGAAATTCTCCACTAGAAGAAAATCCAACCAAAAAACGACAATGATTCATGAAGATGATGTTGATGAACTATTGGTCTCGTTTATTGGTCTAAATATGTAAAGTTATTGAGGTTTTGTTTATGAGGAATACTATATAATTAGGAAGTTGTGTAGAAACATATGTTTTTTTTTTTTAGAATGCCTCTTTTAAGAGCAATTTTGAGTGCTTACAAGCACACATAAATGTATACTTTATATTTTTTATTGAAATGACAAATATATGTTTTTTCTTGGAAAAAAATAAGGGTCTGTGTGGCACTAACTACTTAAGTTCATCTAATAAGCTTAAATATGGATCCAAATATTAGATTATACCTAACAAAGAAACCAATAATACTTAATCAAAAAATATGTCTATACCAAGTTAAGACTGGATAATGACGGAGAATATGTGAACAACAAATTAACAACCTACTACACTACATAGGGCATTCAAATGCAACATATTGTTCCATATACACCACAACAAAAGGGTGTTGTTGAGAGAAAGAATCACATATTAAAGGAAATGGAAAACGGTATGATCCAACATAAAGGATTAAGTCTTCATTATTGGGAAGAAGCCATCAATTGTG
>JZKD02S0624864.1:83541-93569 GCA_000966675.3 Picea glauca | reverse complement strand
CTCTTCCAACTCCTCTCTGGTTTTAGAATTCAGGAATTTGATGATTTCATTATCCTGTGTGGGAATCTCTCCCAGTTATTATCTGATCTTCTCGATGGCTTGTTTACTTCTCTGCACAAATTCATTTTTCTCAAACATAATCTGTATCATTGGCCATATTTCGTTCATAGACTTGGTGATGTCTGTCCAGACACTTTCTTTGAATTCGGCCAATGTTTTACCTGCCACTGTTTGCTTCTGGAGCTGTTGTAACTCTTGTTTGAGCTGGTCTGACACCTGTTTTTCCTTGGAGAAGCTGGTTTGATAAGAAGATTTGAGTTCCTGAAGGTTCTCAATCTCTTTTTTGAGCCTGCTAATATTTGTCTCCTGCAAGTTCATCTCTTCCATAGATTTGGCCAATTCAACTATCTTTTCCAAAGACGTCAGTGGATTTACCGATAGGACTTCTGCTAGTGATGTTGTGCTCACTCCTGAGAGTGGAACTGCACTCAATGGAATGACTTCCATGGGTTTCAATTGTTCTTTCTCTTTCACTAGCTTCTCCATCTCAGCTTCCATTTCCTTCAGTTGTGCATTCTGCTCCATGATTAACTTAAGCATCTCATCTTTTTCTCCTTCTGTCTCTGCTATTTCCTTTGCCTGCGAGTCCACTGTTGGTGGAAACTTCAATTGTTTTCTCAAAGATGATATGTCAGCATTTTTCTTCTTGATCATCTCCTCGACTACTTTCACATTTGAGGGGTCGTACTCGATCTTGAGGACCAGTTCCTCCAACGTTTTGATCCTATTATCCTTGGCAAAGGATGATATTTTCTCCATCTTCAACTTTTTTTGGATGTTGTTCAGAGACACTTGTAACCTGGAGGCAGTAGTGGAAGCATGTGCCAGCGTGGAGAAAACCATTTCTCCAGTTTTCCTATGCAGGTCCATTTGATTGGCAGGATGCACGTCTTTGGTCTGGAATAAAAAGGTTTCCCTTTTATAGTTGGTGATTACCTTTGGGTCTGGCACCTGTGCTTGGAGAAATGTCATCTGCATTCTTCCCTTCTCCATGTCGAACGCCAATAGCAGCTTGTGTTGTGCAGTCGATGTCTGCTTCCAGAATTGGGTGTATGTGCTGTTGGTCAGAGTCTTATTCTTTTTCTTGATCAAATCATATTTCTCAAAGATGCTCAGCTTTGGTCCTGTCTTGCCTGGCTGGTTGATTAGTGGAGTATATGTGGTCTTCTTTGGTAACACAATGGTTATAATCTGCTTGCTTCTTGTATTGAGGAGCGACCAATCAACCTCTGTCACTGTAGTGGATGGAATTTCCTTCTCTCCAGCCGGGTCAAGAGTTGGACTGGTTTTTGGCCTCTTGGTATGCAGTCAGAATTCTTCTAATGATACTTCAGTGATAGGAGGTGACAGGTCTTGCCTAGGCCGTTTCTCCTTCGAAGCTTGTGGTGTGGTTGTCTATGATACAGTGATCAGGAGGTCCTGTTGTTCTGTTTCAACCAAAGTGTTCGGTTCCCATCCTGTCTGGTTTGCAAATTTTTCTACCTCGGGCCTAGATTCGTGGACATACGAGATATTCTTGTTTTTTATCCTCATCTCTTAAATGATCCCGCACGGATCGTAGTGCCATGTGAAACTCACAAAGAATTTCATTTCCTTCAACAGCCTGTCTGCTTCCTCCACAGTGCCTCGACTGTTGCAGATGAAAGACCCAATCTACCCTTTGATTCTGAGTTGTTTCTTCTTCTTTAAAGACACAAAATGAATATCATCTGAGTTTATCATATGCCTTATGTATTCCAGAGAAAAAATTCCGATAGGTAAGTATTTGGGCAGTTTATATGGGGCCAACTCGCACCCATAGACTCTAATCTCAGTGTGATTTTGGTATAGGTACCAATCACCAGTCTTTTTATGATCCGAGAGATGTAGGATCCTCTAAACTTCGTCATTAATCCGGGGTTCGGGTTTGCCACTGAGCATAATCACCACGGGGTTGTAGAATTGATAGATGAACAACTTGAAACTGAATTTCGTGGAGTTATGTCTGAGCAGGGAAGTCGATGTGGTTACTGCCTGGGGTTTTCCATCTCCGTCCATCTTCTGCATAGAAAAAGAAAATTTGTCCACTTGGAAGAAAACGAACAGGTATGCCAGTATTGAAGAATACTGAAACATGCCTTCTGTGGCGAAATTGACGAATTGATCGTGAATGTTGTTCGCCAGGAACGTGCTGAAGTCAAACTGTGTAGTGGGCTTCTCATCGGTGGAGAAAATAGACAAAAATCCCAGAATGGGTTCATCCACCCACTGATCTGAATAATAACCTAACAAGGCACATAGGGACGTGATAACCTAGTTTCCTTTGGTTGAGAACATGGAGGAAGGATAAGGGGGATTTGTAGCAGGGAGCTGAGCGGACTCTGGAAGAAAAAGATCAAATATTTGAGCTCTTTGAGGAAACGCCATCTTATGGTATAACTCTGTAAGGATTTCAAGGTTAAAAGGTGATGCAGATTCATCTCGGGATATTTGCATCATTTGGTCAATGGTTTCTGGCGTGATGAGGAAAAGAACTTCCCCGGAGGAGGATACGATGGATCTTTGCTCGAGAATATAGTGGGCTTGGCACTTGAGGGTGAACTTTGGGAAATGGTGAATCTGGGGGAAGAGATATAGGGGTAGGTTGGACTCCCAGAGTCCAATTTCGTCACTCTGGTCCAGGAATACTTCTTTAAGCCATGATTGAAGGTCTGCGAAGTCGAAATCACACCTAGTGTCTGCGATTAAGTAGTCTTTGTCAGCCAGTGGAATCTTGTCGAGATCAATAGGAGGCAGGAGAAACAGATTCTCCTCTCCTTTTGTTAGTTTTGATTTTGGCACCATTACTGTAACAATACCTACAAATAAAACAATGTTAGCAGGGACGACTGTAGATGGGGGCGACTGACTGTAATGGAGAAGAAAACGGGGTAAATTCTCTGATGCGATTAGTGGGTAAATGGTGAAGGAATGAAGAGTGAGGGTAATTTTGAGTAAACGGGTATCTTTTGGGCTTGGGGGACAGGTCAGTTGGTTAACGGATAAGTTATCCAGTAATAAATGGCCAACGGGTCATTTAGAATGTGAGATGGCAGGTGACAATGACTGAAGGATACGGATGGGTGATATGGCGGTTATCGATTGGGGGAAAAAATCATGGTGAGAGGACTTGCCACAATTGAATGAGGGAGAAGGACTGAAAGAGTTATGGGATGTGAATCTTTTGGAAAGGCATATGATGACATCACGAGGTGACAAGGTATGTCAGACAGTAGGAGGCGGTGGGACTCGAGACCAGTAGATTTATGCCACGTATTGATAGGGGGGCCACCAAAGTAAGATTCCATTCTGGACCCCCCCCACCATTAAAGGTAGATCAGTCGGGGGTCCAAAAAATACCTTGGGCCATCGATCTACGCGTTTTCCTTTTGACCGCAGATCTTTGCGCGCTCTTTAACACACATTTCGGACCCCCCCCTCCATTAAATGAAGAACAGACGAGGGGGTATGGAATGATCCAATACAGACCGTAGATCTAAGAGCTGAAACTTGGGTCGTCCAGATGCGCGCATGCATTATCAACGATTCTGGACCCCCTCCCACCCCCCTCCATTGAAGTAGAACGATTGGGGGGGTCCAGAAAAATTTGTCCACCATAGATCTAGGCGCGATCATCTGGGTCATTGATACATGAGCGATGCATAAATGTGGGCGCGAAAGTTTATGCGCCCTGAAAAACTTAGAATAAGAGCATATCATGTGTTTTTCCCAAGGCTTTACATCTTTACATCACCAAGGGGTTAGGAAAACAACTTTTTGAGCATCCAAAACATGGTCCAACATTGATCATCGAGCTGGTTTTATTTAAATCAAGCAAACTACCCTAAGTTCTAACCTAACTTCCTATGACAATTAGCTCGGATTAAACTGTTGGGCTAAGAACTTACTCTATCCTGGGGCTACCTGACCAAGATTAAACAGTCTGGCCAAATTTATTCACTAACTAACCTAGGTCACTTTGCTAAGATTAAACAGTTTAGCCAAGATTATTCACTATTCATATCAACATCAATTTAAAAGAAATTGGCCATGCTTGAAAGGTATGGACCAAGTCACTGTTATTGCATGGGGCTTTAATTGAAATTCTTTTATGCCCTCTTTTATTCTTTTTCTTTCTTTTTCTTTTCTTCTTTTTCTTTTTCTTCTTTTTCTTTTTTTTTTTCTCAAATTATTTGCAGAATGAAAAATCATTTGACAAACAAAAACACTAAAGAGATAACATTCCAGTCACCAGTTGATCCTATAAATTATAGGGTGATAACAACGGCTCCACCTGGGCATGGTACTCTCCTTGTGAAGTGCCAAGAATCCTGATTCCTGATGTTCTGAAACTTCCTCCATAGTTTCCTTTGTTGCTTGATTGGTTTTATTTTCGAAAAATGGAAAACAGTGGTCAGCGGCTTAGGGCCTTCTCTTTGGGCTTCAACCAACTGACCAAAGTTATTCACTCAGAAACTCGTGAGAAAAATAAAAAATGGTTTGTACAATGGAAAGTGTGACTTTAGGTCTCTACTGAGGCGGTGAATAATGCTTCAGTATTCTGCCATTTACAGGTCCTCCTGGCAGATCTGTCCCATCAATGTTGTTTAGCAAGAAAGAGTTATTCCCTCTGAATTCTTGAATCATGTATGGTCCCTTCCACAAACTATCGAATTTGCCATGCTTTCCCTTGTCTTCATTTCGGGAATCCCATCTCAGGACCAAATCTCCTAACTCGAAATCATCTTCCTTGGCTCTTTTGTCAAAAATATTCTTAATTCTTTCTTGGACTACCTGAGTCTTGTTGTATACTTCTTCCCTAGACTGCTGCAAATGGATCATCTGGTTGATCCTTCTTTGGGATTCGTTTGGCTCGGCTTGCATGTCTTGCAGCAATTTCATGATAGGGACTCCTAAGGAAGTGGGAAAGACTGCCTCTGTGCCATAGACCAGCTGATATGGTGACATACCGATTGACCTTTTGGTGGCCAGTCTGTCGGCCCATAGTGTGAAAACCAACTTGTTATGCCACGACTTCTTGTTTTTATACAAATTTGTCTTGATAATGTTTACCAGGTTTTTATTTGATGATTCTGCCAACCCATTTCTCTGAGGGTAGTAAGAAGTGGAGTGTCCCAAGCCAATATGATACTAGTTGCAGAATTCTATGAGTTTCTTAGATCGAAAAGCAGTTGCATTGTCAGTTACAATTTTTCTAGGACATCCAAAACGAGACAAGATATTATTTTCAAGAAATTTAATAATGATAGAATCGGTGGCTTGCTTGCTTGGTACTGCTTCGATCCATTTTGTAAAATAATCTGTGGCAGTAAGAATCCACTTGTGCTGGCCCGAAGAAGGAGGATGCATTTCTCTGATGAAGTCTAATCCCCATTGCTGGAAAGGGGCTTCAACAGAGATCGGTTTCAGGGGTAGAGGAAGAAGTTTCCTTTTGCCTTCAAACAACTGACATTGATGACACAAAGTCACTTTATGATGCACATCGACGAATAGATTTGGCCAATAGAATCCAGCTCTGAGGATTTTGTTGGCTGTGGCCTTCCAGTTGAGATGACCACCACAGTCTCCTATATGAAACTCCTGCAGTACTTTATCAGCTTCATCCTTCAATAAACAATTTAACAAAATACCTCTAGGATCTTTCCAATACAGATTGCCTTCTAGAATACATAATTTTAATTCTTTCAATTTCAAAAACCTAGCTTTAGTCTTGGTCAGACCAGGGGGAGCTTTTAAATTATGAAAAACAAATATCAGGTCTGCATACCATGGAGAGTTGAGAAATACCTCTCTCACACTTGGAGTTGCCTGCTCACCTTGTTCATCTGTTGCAGCTAAGAAATTAATGTCAAGAGCATGGAAATTTGATTCAGCCATTAACTTTGCTAGACCTTGACCTTTAATCAGTTTAGTAGGATTAATCTCTATGTCATACTCTAGAATGATAGAAATCCATTTTCCTCTTCGGCCGTCCGGATTGTCCTGGGTTAAAATGTCTTTTACTACCGCATTCGAAACATATTCAATGGTGTGGGAATGGAGAATATATACTCTAAAATATTTTATGGCTTTCACCAAGGCAAAATCTTGTTTCTCCATTATTTTATAGTTCAGAGCGACATCTATTAAAGCTTTATTGAAAAAGGCTATGGGTTGTTCATACCCTTCATTGTTTTTCTATAGTAATACGGTTGCAATGGTATGTTCAGAGGCGAAAGAAAAAAGATATAAATCTTTGGTGAAGTCAGGACTGATCAAGACTAGGGCTTGTGTGAGTCCTCATTTGACTTTTTCGAAAGACTTCCTGGACTCGGTGTCCCATTTTATTTTTGTGTCCTTTTTTAACATGTTTATGATGTTCCTGAGAAGCTCAGCTAGGTTGGGTATGAATCTTCGCAGAAAGTTTATTTTTCTGATAAAAGACTGTAACTCTTTGATATTTCTTGGGTGTTCTAATTTCTGAATGGCCTCGATTATGTTGGGGTCTATTTTAATTCCGTCCTTAGAGATTATGTTCCCTAGTAGTTTACCTTCCTCTAATCCGAAAAGACTCTTCTTAGGATTTAAAGAAATCACAAATTTCCTGCATTTCTCAAAAAATCGTCTAAGATGTCATAGGTGCTCGTCATCATATTGGAAAAACACAGTTATTTCATCCAGATAGATGAAAATAAATTTGTCGAGTTCTTCCACAAAAGCGATGTCCATCTCCCTCTGGAAAGTGGCCCCGACGTTCATCAACCCGAAAGGAATTTTCACATACATGAAAGTACCCCATGGTGTTGTGAAAGTGGTTTTGTCTTGGTCATCTGGGTGAACGAGGACCTGATTATAACTCGAGAACCCATCCAGTAAAGAGATTCGACTAGATCCGACTACCCTTTGTAATATGTGGTCCATTTTTGGCAATGGGTCATTGTCCTTCAAAGAGACCTTATTCAGATTTCAAAAATCGATGCAAAGCCTGATTTCTCTGGATTTCTTTCGTGTTGGGACCAGATTTGAAACCCATTTGGAAAACCGTAATGGGACTATGATTTTAGCATCATACATTTTTTTGATTTATTTTTCTATCAAGGGAAGTAGCTTGGGATTGATTCTCCTAAGTTTCTGTTTGAAAGGTTTTTGATCTTCTTTTATTGGAATCCTATGTTGTATGATGTTGGTGTCATAAGATTTCAAGTCCTCGTAACCCCAGGCAAATACGTCTGAATATTCCTTGAAAATCTCAATGTATTTGAGTTTCTACTCAGGGGGTAATGATTTGGAAAGCTTCACCATCCTAGGTTTCTCTTCTGTCCCTATATTACAATGTTCTACTTCTTGACCACTCGCTTCAATTTTTGGTTTTTTAGCTACATCATTAAAATCAAATAAGTCCTCTAAAGGAACTAAACCCCTAGGTAAAACATTACTTTTCAAATGTAAAATATCAGCTTCTATCTCATCATCACCTAACTCTCTTGAATCTATCTTATTTACACTATCATTTCCAAAATCAGGTATTTTTACATTTTCATCTTCATTTTCTAATTCTATGTTTGTACACTCGAAATCATTTTTACATTGCAGAAAATCTTCAATTTGATCATCATTACCAAATACCTGCCAATACCTGATGTTATCTGGAACGGTTGGTCTGCATTTCACCTCCACCGTGTATGGGTGAGTGGAACGAAAAGGTATCTTGCATGTGGCTGCTGACGTAGCTAATCCGTCTGCCAAAATATTCTATCCCCTAGGCATCACCTACAAATCAACTTCAGTGAAACATTTAAGGGCATCCAGAACAACATTCCTATAAGCTCTAAGACAGGGGTGTTTTGTTGCATACTCACCTTTAATTTGCTTGATTATTAACTCAGAATCACCTCTTACCATAATTTGTTTGGCACCAACTTTCTTTAGAAGTTTCAGACCAAGCATCAAGGCTTCATACTCGGCAATATTGTTAGTGCATTGAAAGTTTAATTTGTAAGAATGGTTTTCTGAATACCTTGATCTGTGATTGTGCAATCAAACTCCTGCTCCAGCTCCTTCTTTGCTTACAGCTCCATCAAAATCCATGCTCCACAAATCTGCTGGCAATTCTTCAGTTATCACATTTTTCTTTCTTTCTGCCTCAATGATTTCTTGGCCTTCGGTTGAACCAGATGTATCTTGTTCCAGTTGAGTGATTTTTTCTCCTGTGTCACCATAGTTATATAGGATAAAGGAATCCAGGTCAGAATGTGCAAAGTACAAAGGATAGTTATGTGGTTTTTCTTGGCTACTAACCATGTATTTCATCAATGTTTCTCTGTATAGCCTTCTTTGTTGCCAAAAAACTGGGACAGTGGCATACGACATATCCAACTGCAGAGTACCTTTCAACTTGGCCCCCCAAGACCGGGACAACAACATACCATACTTTGAGGGAATTTCTGCAACCACAACATCCATGACCATGCTTTTTGTGGGAATCTGAACTAGGGTGATACACAGATCCTTGATCAAACCGATACATCTAACTTTACTAGAGTCAAAAGAGTGTAAGTCCTTGTAAGGTCTGGTAACTTCAAGTCCCAATTTTTCCATCACTGCTTTATGCATCAGATTATGGGAAGCACCCGAATCTAACATAGCTTTATGCAAAATCAGGTTGTGTATATTAAGGTTGATGTAAAAAGGAGCGACAACACCATTGTCAGTCTGACCATCCACTTCAGGTTTGAACAGGAGTTCAGGTTGATCATCTGTAAGGTTCACATTATCTGAATGATTCGTTGATCCAACAGTTAAGGCCTCCGTACATATATCAGGTTCAATGGTCAACGCTTTAATCACATGTGAACGGTAAGCGTCTTTGCTCGACAACTCGGAAAGTGGAATGGGAATTTTTACTTTGGATAATTCCCCTTCGAGGTTGAAAGGTGTAGGTTCTCTTCTTTGGCTCAACAATTCTGTTTTGTCCACCATAATCTTCTGGCCAGAAGTATTTGGTGGGATAATTGATGAAACCTCAGTCTGCGATGATCTTTTCAGAATAGTAAGGTTTCTTTTTGTTGGAACTTTAGCATTACCTTTCTCAGGACTCTTCTCAGCAGAAGGCTCAGAGGCCTTTTGGGTTTCGACTATCTTCATTTCAATCACCTTTTTTGGGGAATTTCCATCTATCTTTTTACTTCATAGATTGTACTGTCGGTGTACCTCCAAAATAGCATTTTCGAATGCCTGTTGTTCGGTGTCTTCAACTTCTTCAGTTACCTTTGTTTGATTGAGAAGAAAAAGTTCTTGCTCTTCCTGGGTAAGGAAAATAGCTTCGTTATCGTGAATGCCCATGAGGTTTATGTGAGTATCCTCTAGTTCTTCAATTACTTCCTCTCCTTCATCGGCATAATTTTCTTGTAGGGGAGGTCTGATATGTTGATCAGGACCTCTCTGCTCCCTTTGATCCCTAGGATCTCTCTGCCTGATTTGAGGGGGGTTTCTTCTAAAGTTAGGATTCTGAATTTGAGGAGCTGGTGGGTTTTCTCTAGGAGGGTTTCTTTCGAACACCGTAAGTCTCTCCATCATTATTTCCATTTCTCTGGCCAAGGAATCCAATTTGGAATCAGAGGTTGATGCGGAAGGTTCCTCTTTAATTGTGACTCTCCTCTCTGTCCTCTATCGTGCCCTTTTTGCCAACAAGTTGGCCTCCACACTTATTGTGCTTTTCTGCATGTCCTCCAGGGTGGTAGAGTTTCTTTCCCTTAATTGATACGACATATCGGCATCAAAACCATCAAGGAATTTTATCAATTCCAAACCTTGTGGAGGTTTAATATTGGCTGGAATTGCATTGTACAGGTTATTGAAATGGGTGCAGTAATCTTGTACTGTCTCACCTTGATTTCTTCTGATATTTTCGTATTCTGACAATATTTGGAGAGGGTTTTTCTTTACCTCCC
>JZKD02S0624842.1:0-15775 GCA_000966675.3 Picea glauca | reverse complement strand
CTAATTGTTCCACAAAATATTCAACCTATTCATGTTGCCCTTGCTCATCTGTGAATGTGGGCATGCATGGTATGGGGTTAGCTCTGCTACCTAAGTGTTGGCCTAACGGTTCATCTGTGAACACTGGCATGTATGGCATATGATTGGTCTTGCTACCCATCTTCCCATGGAACGTGCCACCTCCAAGACTTCCTTCAGATCTCGGTACTTTCTATGGGTTATATCTGACTTCCTCATGGGTTCCACCAGACCCTCTAGCCTCCTTATTCCCATATGTATCAGGATATTTGCCTCGATGGGTTACTTGCATCAGAAGGTTAGTTATCCTAGTTTGGTTCTCATTCATTTTCTATAGATTCTCACCAACTTTCTTCAAGGTTTCAGAGATTTTGGCTTGTCCCCTTCTGTTGGTTTCCTGATACTCATCCAACTGCCGGACCAATGTGATTTCTATGCGGTTCATGTTTTGTTGGAACTTACCAAATTTGGCTACTAAGAGAGCCAATCCCTGAGGCTCATGGTCATCTCCTGACCCTTCCATTTCTGCCTTTGTTTCACTACTGTTTTTCTTCCTCCGAGCCATAACAATTCCCCTATACTTCTGCATGCACCGATCTCTCTACAGGTTTGGAGGATCGAGGCTCTAATACCACTGTAATGATCCCAAGCCAAATTATTTCTTGGAATCACTAACTACTACTAATTTATTGAGTTATTAAGTGCATACAAGATTCATCAACACTTGGAGATCACAATATATTCAAGATGTAGAAGCACAAGCAAAGATCTAACCTTTTTATTATGAGCAATGTAAGATCAATACAATAGATGGTTGATCTGGCATAAACCTCGGATGGCCATACAAGCAATAGATATGAGCTACTACAAAATTCTCTCGACAATACAAAATAAGCCTCCAAACGCTAGATATACAAAAAATACTGAATCAAGGAGATCTGAGCCGTACTAATGCTCAACCTCCAAGCTGGAAAGTGCCACATCCTGCTAGAATGCTGAAGCCCTCAATAATTCTACCCTGCTACCAAAAGTGTCCAATCATCCCGAGAAATATGCCAAATGATAGATGGGGCAACTGTAAGGACAACTCAAATGTCCAAATTCCCAAATCCACTCTCAAACCCCATAGATCTGAATTCCTCCATTGAATGGTGCACCCCACTAGATGACTTAAACCCTAGCTAGTTCGGTCCTGATGAAGGAGGCCTCCAAATGCTCTAAAAATCTCCAAGAATATAGATCAGGCTATGAGAATCTTGTGGGAGAAGTTTTAGACTCAGATATCAATAAGATCTCCCTAGATCTGAGTTTTACTGAATCACAGGACGTCCCCTATGGCTCCAAGACATCCCAATCTGCAAACAAATGTAGAATGATGATAACCCTCCAGAAAGCCCTCAAACTTATGGTCCTGCCCCTGCAAACAAAACCTAATTGTTGGAATGGCCCCAGGCCCTCTGGATAAGCTGGATCGAACCTCCCTCTAGATGATGGTGCACCCTTTCTAGAAACAAAAGAATAGTACGACCTGCTACCTTCTGAAGCGCTAGATGGAGATGGGTTGAGACTAGAATGGTGTGGAGGAGTCTTTCATCCTCGAGACCAAGTTGTGGAACAAGGTGAGTGGATATTTCACCACTGAGTTGCTCACAAGAGTTTGTACAACAAAACCCCCAAACTGAATGCTCAAGAGCAATAGCAAATGCTAATCCAAAACCAGAATGAGNCCTCTTACTTATACTTTTCCTTCTAATTCTCTGTTGAGTTAGGTTAACTCCCAGGGTTAATCTTGTATTCTTCTGTTGAGTTATCTTTTACTCCTTTATCCTTTTCCTTTCTTAAGTCAACTTAAAAATATAACTTTCCCCCCCTCAGTGTGAGACTATGACCTAGTGGGGGTGCCCAGGCCACTGAGTCTCCTCATCACCTCTCGGTGGGGGACATTATAGGGATTGGGTACCAATTCTTGATTGTGATCTTGTTAAGGGCTCTATAATCAATACAAATTCACCATGTCCCATCCTTCTTATGTATGAGAAGAATTAGGCTCCCACAAGGTGAAGAGATTGGTATGATGTGGCCCTTAAGAATTAGCTCTTGGATCTAGTGTTTGATTTCTTCATTCTCCATAACATAACACCTGTACAAAGAGCCGTTAGGTAGAGGATAACCATGTGTAAAATTGCAAGATACCAGATATATAAAATATGCAGAACATAAATGAAATTCTAGAAATGACAGAATAACAATAAAATATCCAGCATAATCTTCACAATACACAAAAATGATATACGAAATAGAAACAGAACAACACTTTGATTCAGATAGCAATGTTCACAGGCCTCTTCGAGGGGGCAACCTCCAGTCGAGCAGCGCTCTGTTACAATAATCTCCAAGCTAGGGTTTTCATACCCTCNTAAGTGCATACAAGATTCATCAACACTTGGAGATCACAATATATTCAAGATGTAGAAGCACAAGCAAAGATCTGACCTTTTTATTATGAGCAATGTAAGATCAATACAATAGATGGTCGATCTGGCATAAACCTCGGATGGCCATACAAGAAATAGATATGAGCTACTACAAAATGCTCTCGACAATACAAAATAAGCCTCCAAAGGCTGGATATACAAAAAAGACTGAATCAAGCAGATCTGAGCCATACTAATGCTCAACCTCCAAGCTGGAAAGTGCCACATCCTACTAGAATGCTGAAGCCCTCAATAATTCTTCCCTGCTACCAAAAGTGTCCAATCATCCCGAGAAATATGCCAAATGATAGATGGGGCAACTATAAGGACAACCCAAATGTCCAAATTCCCAAATCCACTCTCAAACCCCATAGATCTGAATTCCTCCATTGAATGGTGCACCCCACTAGATGACTTAAACCCTAGCTAGTTCGGTCCTGATGAAGGAGGCCTCCAAATTCTCTAAAAATATCCTAGAATATAGATCAGGCTATGAGAATCTCATGGGAGAAGTTTCAGACTCAGATATCAAGAAGATCTCCCTAGATCTGAGTTTTACTGAATCACAGGACGTCCCCTATGGCTCCAAGACATCCCAATCTGCAAACAAATGTAGAATGATGATAACCCTCCAGAAAAGCCCTCAAACTTATGGTCCTGCCCCTGCAAACAAAACCCAATTGTTGGAATGGCCCCAGTCCCTCTGGATAAGCTGGATCGAACCTCCCTCTAGATGATGGTGCACCCTTTCTAGAAACAAAAGAATAGTACGACCTGCTACCTTCTGAAGCGCTAGATGGATATGGGTTGAGACTAGAATGGTGTGGAGGAGTCTTTCATCCCCGAGACCAAGTTATGGAACAAGGTGAGTGGATATTTCACCACTGAGTTGCTCACAAGAGTTTGTACAAGAAAACCCCCAAACTGAATGCTCAAGAGCATTAGCAAATGCTAATCCAAAACCAGAATGAGTAATAGGTGCGCCCCAACCTCTTACTTATACTTTTCCTTCTAATTCTCTGTTGAGTTAGGTTAACTCCCAGGGTTAATCTTGTATTCTTCTGTTGAGTTATCTTTTACTCCTTTATCCTTTTCCTTTCTTAAGTCAACTTAAAAATATAACTTTCCCCCCCTCAGTGTGAGACTATGACCTAGTGGGGGTGCCCAGGCCACTGAGTCTCCTCATCACCTCTCGGTGGGGGACATTATAGGGATTGGGTACCAATTCTTGATTGTGATCTTGTTAAGGGCTCTATAATCAATACAAATTCACCATGTCCCATCCTTCTTCTGTATGAGAAGAATTAGGCTCCCACAAGGTGAAGATATTGGTATGATGTGGCCCTTAAGAATTAGCTCTTGGATCTAGTGTTTGATTTCTTCATTCTCCATAACATAACACCTGTACAAAGAGCCGTTAGGTAGAGGAGAACCATGTGTAAAATTGCAAGATACCAGATATATAAAATATGCAGAACATAAATGAAATTCTAGAAATGACAGAATAACAGTAAAATATCCAGCATAATCTTCATAATACACAAAAATGATATACGAAATAGAAACAGAAAAACACTTTGATTCATATAGCAATGTTCACAAGCCTCTTCGAGGGGGAAACCTCCAGTCGAGTAGCACTCTGTTACAATAATCTCCAAGCTAGGGTTTTCATACCCTCGACCCTTATTTATACTAAATATGTCTACTAAGAGAAGCATCTAGAGGAAGATCCTTCTAGAAGCGGAAGCTTCTNTGCACAGGCACCCTAGTAGGTGAGGAAAATATGTCTTTGTTCTCTTCTACTATCTTTTCCACCTATTGCTGATGTGAAGAGAGATCCCATGCAGAGGTTTTGGTGGTTGCAGCGACCTTCTGTTCACCTTTCGACCAAATCATATAGAGGAAAAATCTCTCGGCTTGAGAGACCATATTTTTTCACTACTTCAAGGAGATCAAAGAGATCACAGTAGTTGGGATTGCCTTCGGTACCATGTAGAGTTGATCTCCCAAAGTAATAATGACACTACAAGGCTTAGGTTCATAAAAAACATGATGCTTCTACATATATGCTTTTCCTAAAAAAACATCACAAACTTCAAGGGGGGAAACTATTAGAATATAATGGATGTGATCATTTAGCCATAGACAATATAGTAATATTGTCACCCAACCACAGGCTAAATCCACCTTCGAGCACCTTAACCTTGACAGAGAATGATTCCGGAAGAAAAACCTAGGCTTAATATCCAAACAAAGGTGGCACACCTCTCTCCAAGGATAATGCACCAAGCAAGAATAAAAAAAGCTGATCAAAGTGTCCAACCTAGAAAACTTAAAATGCAGATTACAGAACTACTAGTAGTAGCTTCTCCCAAGACTTGTGCACAAATTGGCCAACTGCAGTGTGCACAGGTGTACTTCTGTAGTTCTGAGAATGATTTCCAAAATTAAGACTGGCCTCCTATATTCATACTATTACTGCCAAACTGCTTGGGCTGACTTCTGATTCTGGGTGATAATTACTTAGTATATAACATTTACTTTAGCCAACTTCTTCTCTTGGAAGATAATAGACTAATACAAATCATTCTCTTGAGTCGACTTGTCTTCTAGGGTTATTAATCAATTATTTAGGGGTTCTTCTTGCTTCTCAGAATATTCTATTCTCGTCAGGTTTACACGTGGAGGTAAATACCTCCCACAACTACCATAATATCAACACTCCCTCCTAGCTAGGGAGGTATTGAAGGAAATGGTCTTGAGAAAAAACATACCATTCAACCGGTAGCATCATCATAGTGTATAGACTAACTCATTATTATATCATGAGCACCATCATCACTATAATTTTCATCTAACAACATCAACTGCATCATCTTTCAAAACTATACTCTATCTGAGTAATTAGACATGATGTTGAATAAGTCACTCACTCCAAGGAGTGATACAAGAGCCATTCTTTTAATCTGGGCATATGTCCTAGAAGAATAGATGTTTTGGACAATTTTCCATCTAGAGAATCTTTGTCCATAAGTACACTAATCATTCATCTAGATGATAATCATTTTCAATACTTTTGATAGTTTACAAGGAAATCATATCAATGTCATTCAATAGAACACAATTGTATCTATCCATAGTAGTACACAACCACAATCTAGTGGTACACTACCACACTAAGTAGCACACAACTACTTGATCAATGCCATATAGTCACAATCCGTGGAATACATCCACCACAATAACATACATATACTATCCAAAGACATAGAGTTTCCATAGAAATCATATCATCTGATATCAACCTGCACGAAAAAACAATGTCATGATATAAACTGAATCATCTGGGTCATTCTTCAACTCACATATGTGAGATATGGAAGAGCATCTTCCCTTAGAAGGTATAACATCTTTCATGAGCTACTGGACTATTCTTCTCAAGCATAGAAGAATAACTATCCTGATTTTTGAGCATGGACCATTCACATATTTGGGCCATTCCTCTGGCACTAAACAGAGTGCAACTTGGAGAGAATGAGTCTTCCCTAGGGAATGTTTGTCCCTGATTGCTGAACCTGGACCATTCACCTATCTGGGCCATTCCTTTGGCACTAAAAAAAGTGCAACTTGGAGAGAAATGAATTTTCCCTAGGGAATGAATATCTGGACCATTTCCCAAGGAAATGGCTGTTCTGCACCAACCTCCAAAATAAACCATTCTTTAAAACTTCTCACAACTGTGAGCTTCGAAAGAATCACTGTCTGGTGAGGCAGACTAGTATTCTTGACCACTAGTGAGAGTGACCTTCAAGAATAAAGATTGTCCTAGACCATTCCCCCACACTGGCCACAAGGGGAATCACTGTCTATGGTACATAAAAAATCCATCGAACCATTTTCATTATGAAAATGACCATTCAATTTGGGCCATTTTCCGAACTGGAAAATGCCTGTCCGTCAGAAATCTCAAACCACTTTCCGAACTGGAAAGGGAATTGCTCATCCTCGACCATTTTTCAAACTGAAAAGTGAATGTCCATGAATCAATAACACATCAGTGATCCCTCCCAACCTGGAATTCATTTCTTCCCTTTTCAATAAGGAAGTCATCTCCACGAGCTCCAGCTTGTTTTTGAGTATGGAAACTCTTTCATAGAGGCTTTACAAAAAAAAAAAAAAAAATCTGCTTATTTGCACATCTGTGGAGATATATTGAGAACCAATTCTCCTTTCTGGACCTCACCATGAAGAATGTAATTATTGATCTCAATGTACTTTGGTATTTCTGGAGCATTGGTTTTATCTGAAGGATTCATATAGCTCTGATCAATATAGTATATCATATTTGGATTCATTTCTTTTGTTTCCTAATAGCTCATAACATCGTGGCAAGGGTCAAACTGGAACATGTCCCTCCATCTAATAGATGTTATAAGTCCACTCCATCATGAGAGTTTGTCATGGATTAGAAATCCATCAACCTAAGCTTCTAAGTAACCATTCTGATACAATATCTTTGTTATAGAAAGTTTTCACCACGCTTCTGCTATGCATTGGAGGCTCTGCACCAATTTGTTTGAATCCGTACAATATCTTCTTCCATATGAATACAAGACTCTCTTTCTAGTATACCTCAAAACATTGAGGTTTCTCTACATACACTTCTTGTTCAATTATTCTGAGAACATTCCTTACATTTATTTGATGTAAACTATAACCCATGGATGTTGCAAAAGATATAATGGCTCATGTAGAGGTACGCCTGGAACAAGCTATCATCATATTCCTCTTTATCCATCTGGGAGAACCTTTCGTTCTGGATCTTGCAATGCTTTCAATCATAAGTCTTCCATACACTATTCTTCATCACAAATTTCATTTCTTCTGCTTGATTTCTTATAGAAGGTTCAAATCAAGCTGGTAGTCTTGTGATTCTCGATATAATGACTGGTTGTTTTGGATTTTATTTCTCTCTTGGAATCTTCATGTTCTTCCTCATGTTTTTCTTTGGCTCTTGGGTTCATGGATTTTTCTATAGATTCCATGCCTTGAAGATTCCAAATTCTTCCTTTTAGGATGTGGATGGAAAACCAGGGATACTTTAAGGCTTCTTTTCAAAGAAGACTTCTTTTAAAGTCAAACTGAACACGTGTTTCTTTTCATGGTTGATACCATTGATGGGAACATGGATAGATACTTCATCATCTTCAATGGATCATATTGTTTAGGATTAGCTCCCTCCTAATCCTTGCTTCATCCATGAGTGCATGCTCTTCTTTTGGAATTATATAATCAACTCCCTCCATCTAACAGAGTCCACACTTCTGTCTGCATCCTTATTGCCTTTTGCAACGTGTCATAAGTCTTTTTCCAATTTCCTCTTGATTGTTGATTTCCTTCTGTTTTTACTTCTTCAAGTTTGATTCTAATTTTAGCTTATCTTGCAGCTCTTACTTATGTTAATAGTTTCCACACAAATTGTTACCAGGGGTTGTTGATGTACTTCATCCTTTCATGTGTATTGTCTTACTTGTAGTCATCATGACATAAATCCTTATCTTGTTGTTCTTCCATTGGTGTAGTTTCTCTTTGAACATATTATCTTCTAAGAAATATATATATACAAAAACTATGTAAGCATAGTATGTACAAGAATTATGAAGAATATTGTCACCTTGTCTTAGAAAAAGAAGTCTGTTTTTTCCTGCTTGGACTTCTTGGAGGGTTCTCTTTCTTTTTCCTTTATTTTATTTAACTCGGGACAATGATTCTTGTAGTGACCATATTTTTGACAATTGAAGCATTGTATTTTTGACATATCTTTCTCTTGATTTGGTTTCTTCCTAGAGCCAAAATTCTTTTTATTCTTGAAATTATTAAACCTTGCTGTGAAGGCTTGATCATCATATTTCTTTTGGGGTTTCTCTTTTTCACTAATCCTTGATTCTTCTTGTGCACATCAAGTACAAATTTCTTCAAATGTAGGATACTCCTTCCTTGTGTTCTTGCTTGCGACAAATGCATCCCATGTCTTGGGAAGAGCATTGAGTACTATATTTACCAGTTCCTTCTCTGAAATGATCTCTTCAATAGCTTGTAGTTTATCTCTTAACTGAGATATTCTCACAAAGTATGATGTTATGATGTCATCATCATTCATTTTCATGTCACGGAGCTCATTCTTTAGACTCATTACATGTCCAATATTTCTGACTAAGAAGAGGTTTGTTAGGGCATCATACATCTTCTTAGATGAGTCAATTTGGGATATGTAGGGTATCAGGTGGTATTTTATAGAGTCCACTATGATACTCATGGCATTGATGTCATTGTCTTTTAACTTCTCCATAACTGCAATGTTCTGAGGTTCCTTCTCTCTTCCTTCTTTGAAATGTGATTCCATGATCTTTCCTTTCACAATATCCAACACTTTATTCTTGGTAAGGATGAGGTCAATCCTTGTATTCCATGATTTGAAGTTAGAATCCCCTTCTAACTTGTTTTCTGACTTCATAGAGTAATTCATAATTGCTTTGACTTGGTCAACCCTTGATTTTGACCAAAAAATCAAACTTGACATTTTGGCTTGCTGAGAGTACCAGGAGATGCACTAGGCTAGGGTGCACTAGTATATCCATAAATTAGGTCAATATATTCACTAAAGGTTCCTCAATTAGAGGGTTAGGGTTTCATTTCTGCAATAGAAATTGGCTGCAACTACAACTGAGAAAATCCTCCCAATCTATCTTCCAGCGGTTAGACTGTCCGAAGATAGTGTGGGCCCATAACCTGCTAGAATGGATGTGCTCGTTTAACCATAGAAAATATAGCAATATTGTCACCCAACCATAGGTTGAAGCCACCCCCAAGCACCTTGAACTTGACAAACACTACTACATATTGAAAAATTTGCGACGACCACTTGCGACGAAAGTACTCTTTCGTCACAACATTCAAGAGAAAAAGTTCAACTATTCAAGTTTTTTCTAAATCCACCCCGTATTCATCACTATCTCGATGAATGTACTTTGTCTAAATTAATATGTTCAACGTTTGTCACACGAGTGACGAATGACCGTTAGAAGTGAACGTTAAAAGTGATCGTTAAATATGACAAATAAATAGGTAAAAAAAAAGAAATATTTTAGGTCACAGTTGTTGCAATTGCGACGATTGTGACCTAAAATTGAACTATAAATATTTGATGATTTAAAGATGTTGCGACAATCTTGCAATAACAATGATGGTTCCGAAAGGGTATTTTTGTTCAGAATTTGTGTGGAAGAATGTCACAGAATATAGTTAGAGGTGGGGAAAAAAGTAAAGTGGGTGAAAAGGGTGATGGTAGATGTTATTTCCCTTGTAAAAAATATTTCCTCATACGTCTCGTAAGAATTTTAATAGAAACAACTACAAAACATTGTAGGAAATATGGGCACATTGATGAAGGATCAAATGAATATCATCCCATGGTAATTAGCTATATATTCATTATCTTTTTTTATTNTGCACAGGCACCCTAGTAGGTGAGGAAAATATGTCTTTGTTCTCTTCTACTATCTTTTCCACCTATTGCTGATGTGAAGAGAGATCCCATGCAGAGGTTTTGGTGGTTGCAGCGACCTTCTGTTCACCTTTCGACCAAATCATATAGAGGAAAAATCTCTCGGCTTGAGAGACCATATTTTTTCACTACTTCAAGGAGATCAAAGAGATCACAGTAGTTGGGATTGCCTTCGGTACCATGTAGAGTTGATCTCCCAAAGTAATAATGACACTACAAGGCTTAGGTTCATAAAAAACATGATGCTTCTACATATATGCTTTTCCTAAAAAAACATCACAAACTTCAAGGGGGGAAACTATTAGAATATAATGGATGTGATCATTTAGCCATAGACAATATAGTAATATTGTCACCCAACCACAGGCTAAATCCACCTTCGAGCACCTTAACCTTGACAGAGAATGATTCCGGAAGAAAAACCTAGGCTTAATATCCAAACAAAGGTGGCACACCTCTCTCCAAGGATAATGCACCAAGCAAGAATAAAAAAAGCTGATCAAAGTGTCCAACCTAGAAAACTTAAAATGCAGATTACAGAACTACTAGTAGTAGCTTCTCCCAAGACTTGTGCACAAATTGGCCAACTGCAGTGTGCACAGGTGTACTTCTGTAGTTCTGAGAATGATTTCCAAAATTAAGACTGGCCTCCTATATTCATACTATTACTGCCAAACTGCTTGGGCTGACTTCTGATTCTGGGTGATAATTACTTAGTATATAACATTTACTTTAGCCAACTTCTTCTCTTGGAAGATAATAGACTAATACAAATCATTCTCTTGAGTCGACTTGTCTTCTAGGGTTATTAATCAATTATTTAGGGGTTCTTCTTGCTTCTCAGAATATTCTATTCTCGTCAGGTTTACACGTGGAGGTAAATACCTCCCACAACTACCATAATATCAACACTCCCTCCTAGCTAGGGAGGTATTGAAGGAAATGGTCTTGAGAAAAAACATACCATTCAACCGGTAGCATCATCATAGTGTATAGACTAACTCATTATTATATCATGAGCACCATCATCACTATAATTTTCATCTAACAACATCAACTGCATCATCTTTCAAAACTATACTCTATCTGAGTAATTAGACATGATGTTGAATAAGTCACTCACTCCAAGGAGTGATACAAGAGCCATTCTTTTAATCTGGGCATATGTCCTAGAAGAATAGATGTTTTGGACAATTTTCCATCTAGAGAATCTTTGTCCATAAGTACACTAATCATTCATCTAGATGATAATCATTTTCAATACTTTTGATAGTTTACAAGGAAATCATATCAATGTCATTCAATAGAACACAATTGTATCTATCCATAGTAGTACACAACCACAATCTAGTGGTACACTACCACACTAAGTAGCACACAACTACTTGATCAATGCCATATAGTCACAATCCGTGGAATACATCCACCACAATAACATACATATACTATCCAAAGACATAGAGTTTCCATAGAAATCATATCATCTGATATCAACCTGCACGAAAAAACAATGTCATGATATAAACTGAATCATCTGGGTCATTCTTCAACTCACATATGTGAGATATGGAAGAGCATCTTCCCTTAGAAGGTATAACATCTTTCATGAGCTACTGGACTATTCTTCTCAAGCATAGAAGAATAACTATCCTGATTTTTGAGCATGGACCATTCACATATTTGGGCCATTCCTCTGGCACTAAACAGAGTGCAACTTGGAGAGAATGAGTCTTCCCTAGGGAATGTTTGTCCCTGATTGCTGAACCTGGACCATTCACCTATCTGGGCCATTCCTTTGGCACTAAAAAAAGTGCAACTTGGAGAGAAATGAATTTTCCCTAGGGAATGAATATCTGGACCATTTCCCAAGGAAATGGCTGTTCTGCACCAACCTCCAAAATAAACCATTCTTTAAAACTTCTCACAACTGTGAGCTTCGAAAGAATCACTGTCTGGTGAGGCAGACTAGTATTCTTGACCACTAGTGAGAGTGACCTTCAAGAATAAAGATTGTCCTAGACCATTCCCCCACACTGGCCACAAGGGGAATCACTGTCTATGGTACATAAAAAATCCATCGAACCATTTTCATTATGAAAATGACCATTCAATTTGGGCCATTTTCCGAACTGGAAAATGCCTGTCCGTCAGAAATCTCAAACCACTTTCCGAACTGGAAAGGGAATTGCTCATCCTCGACCATTTTTCAAACTGAAAAGTGAATGTCCATGAATCAATAACACATCAGTGATCCCTCCCAACCTGGAATTCATTTCTTCCCTTTTCAATAAGGAAGTCATCTCCACGAGCTCCAGCTTGTTTTTGAGTATGGAAACTCTTTCATAGAGGCTTTACAAAAAAAAAAAAAAAAATCTGCTTATTTGCACATCTGTGGAGATATATTGAGAACCAATTCTCCTTTCTGGACCTCACCATGAAGAATGTAATTATTGATCTCAATGTACTTTGGTATTTCTGGAGCATTGGTTTTATCTGAAGGATTCATATAGCTCTGATCAATATAGTATATCATATTTGGATTCATTTCTTTTGTTTCCTAATAGCTCATAACATCGTGGCAAGGGTCAAACTGGAACATGTCCCTCCATCTAATAGATGTTATAAGTCCACTCCATCATGAGAGTTTGTCATGGATTAGAAATCCATCAACCTAAGCTTCTAAGTAACCATTCTGATACAATATCTTTGTTATAGAAAGTTTTCACCACGCTTCTGCTATGCATTGGAGGCTCTGCACCAATTTGTTTGAATCCGTACAATATCTTCTTCCATATGAATACAAGACTCTCTTTCTAGTATACCTCAAAACATTGAGGTTTCTCTACATACACTTCTTGTTCAATTATTCTGAGAACATTCCTTACATTTATTTGATGTAAACTATAACCCATGGATGTTGCAAAAGATATAATGGCTCATGTAGAGGTACGCCTGGAACAAGCTATCATCATATTCCTCTTTATCCATCTGGGAGAACCTTTCGTTCTGGATCTTGCAATGCTTTCAATCATAAGTCTTCCATACACTATTCTTCATCACAAATTTCATTTCTTCTGCTTGATTTCTTATAGAAGGTTCAAATCAAGCTGGTAGTCTTGTGATTCTCGATATAATGACTGGTTGTTTTGGATTTTATTTCTCTCTTGGAATCTTCATGTTCTTCCTCATGTTTTTCTTTGGCTCTTGGGTTCATGGATTTTTCTATAGATTCCATGCCTTGAAGATTCCAAATTCTTCCTTTTAGGATGTGGATGGAAAACCAGGGATACTTTAAGGCTTCTTTTCAAAGAAGACTTCTTTTAAAGTCAAACTGAACACGTGTTTCTTTTCATGGTTGATACCATTGATGGGAACATGGATAGATACTTCATCATCTTCAATGGATCATATTGTTTAGGATTAGCTCCCTCCTAATCCTTGCTTCATCCATGAGTGCATGCTCTTCTTTTGGAATTATATAATCAACTCCCTCCATCTAACAGAGTCCACACTTCTGTCTGCATCCTTATTGCCTTTTGCAACGTGTCATAAGTCTTTTTCCAATTTCCTCTTGATTGTTGATTTCCTTCTGTTTTTACTTCTTCAAGTTTGATTCTAATTTTAGCTTATCTTGCAGCTCTTACTTATGTTAATAGTTTCCACACAAATTGTTACCAGGGGTTGTTGATGTACTTCATCCTTTCATGTGTATTGTCTTACTTGTAGTCATCATGACATAAATCCTTATCTTGTTGTTCTTCCATTGGTGTAGTTTCTCTTTGAACATATTATCTTCTAAGAAATATATATATACAAAAACTATGTAAGCATAGTATGTACAAGAATTATGAAGAATATTGTCACCTTGTCTTAGAAAAAGAAGTCTGTTTTTTCCTGCTTGGACTTCTTGGAGGGTTCTCTTTCTTTTTCCTTTATTTTATTTAACTCGGGACAATGATTCTTGTAGTGACCATATTTTTGACAATTGAAGCATTGTATTTTTGACATATCTTTCTCTTGATTTGGTTTCTTCCTAGAGCCAAAATTCTTTTTATTCTTGAAATTATTAAACCTTGCTGTGAAGGCTTGATCATCATATTTCTTTTGGGGTTTCTCTTTTTCACTAATCCTTGATTCTTCTTGTGCACATCAAGTACAAATTTCTTCAAATGTAGGATACTCCTTCCTTGTGTTCTTGCTTGCGACAAATGCATCCCATGTCTTGGGAAGAGCATTGAGTACTATATTTACCAGTTCCTTCTCTGAAATGATCTCTTCAATAGCTTGTAGTTTATCTCTTAACTGAGATATTCTCACAAAGTATGATGTTATGATGTCATCATCATTCATTTTCATGTCACGGAGCTCATTCTTTAGACTCATTACATGTCCAATATTTCTGACTAAGAAGAGGTTTGTTAGGGCATCATACATCTTCTTAGATGAGTCAATTTGGGATATGTAGGGTATCAGGTGGTATTTTATAGAGTCCACTATGATACTCATGGCATTGATGTCATTGTCTTTTAACTTCTCCATAACTGCAATGTTCTGAGGTTCCTTCTCTCTTCCTTCTTTGAAATGTGATTCCATGATCTTTCCTTTCACAATATCCAACACTTTATTCTTGGTAAGGATGAGGTCAATCCTTGTATTCCATGATTTGAAGTTAGAATCCCCTTCTAACTTGTTTTCTGACTTCATAGAGTAATTCATAATTGCTTTGACTTGGTCAACCCTTGATTTTGACCAAAAAATCAAACTTGACATTTTGGCTTGCTGAGAGTACCAGGAGATGCACTAGGCTAGGGTGCACTAGTATATCCATAAATTAGGTCAATATATTCACTAAAGGTTCCTCAATTAGAGGGTTAGGGTTTCATTTCTGCAATAGAAATTGGCTGCAACTACAACTGAGAAAATCCTCCCAATCTATCTTCCAGCGGTTAGACTGTCCGAAGATAGTGTGGGCCCATAACCTGCTAGAATGGATGTCCTCGTTTAACCATAGAAAATATAGCAATATTGTCACCCAACCATAGGTTGAAGCCACCCCCAAGCACCTTGAACTTGATAGACACTACTACATATTGAAAAATTTGCGACGACTACTTGCGAGGAAAGTACTCTTTCGTCACAACATTCAAGAGAAAAAGTTCAATTATTCAAGTTTTTTCTAAATCCACCCCGTATTCATCACTATCTCGATGAATGTACTTTGTCTAAATTAATATGTTCAACGTTTGTCGCACGAGTGACGAATGACCGTTATAAGTGAACGTTAAAAGTGATCATTAAATATGACAAATAAATAGGTAAAAAAAAAGAAATATTTTAGGTCACAGTTGTTGCAATTGCGACGATTGTGACCTAAAATTGAACTATAAATATTTGATGATTTAAAGATGTTGCGACAATCTTGCTATAACAATGATGGTTCCGAAAGGGTATTTTTGTGCAGAATTTGTGTGGAAGAATGTCACAGAATATAGTTAGAGGTGGGGAAAAAAGTAAAGTGGGTGAAAAGGGTGATGGTAGATGTTATTTCCCTTGTAAAAAAGATTTCCTCATACGTCTCGTAAGAATTTTAATAGCAACAACTACAAAACATTGTAGGAAATATGGGCACATTGATGAAGGATCAAATGAATATCGTCCCATGGTAATTAGCTATATATTCATTATCTTTTTTTATTTTGTCAATTTTATATAAAATTAT
>JZKD02S0624831.1:5024-15776 GCA_000966675.3 Picea glauca | reverse complement strand
GTCCTCATAGTTTCCAACAAGGTAATACTGTTCCTTTACCGCATCCACAAAAAAATCCCAAGTGGGCTCGGCCCCATATATTCCAGACTCCTCTGTGGAAATTTTCTCCCAGTAAGTTTCCCATTAATGTTTGACATGGGGGAGAGATTTAAGGAGTTCGAAGGTGATATTTTCCCTGTCAAAAAAATTATGAACAAAGAAATAACCTTCTAACAGATTTAACCATTTGTCTAGGGCATCTGCATCTATTTGACCTTCAAATATTGGAATATCAAAATTAACCTGTACCTTGAAAGGATAGGTGCTTCCAAAGTGGTTGTTTGATGAAGATGCACATGTTACTATCGGCAGGCGTTGAAGGATGTGGGAAAAATTCTCCATCATTTTGTCCCTCTATCACGTGAGAGCTTTCTCAAGCAACGGATTGATAGAATCGTCTGCTCCATCGTTTTTATTTTCTTACGCCATGGAATGTTTCTTGGGCGTGCGAGAGCGATTTTCTTCAAGAGAGACAAGATCAAGACCCAAATTTCTATACTTGGACCTCGTCGGGGACATGCACTAAAAAAAACAATCAAGAGCAGCATGCTCTGATACCACTGATCCAGATTATTTTCGACACAAAATGAGAGNCCCTAGACATCCAAAAACCTAACCCTAGGAGATGAAGCACCAAAAGTCATGTGGGCCTCGTTTGGGTAAGTTAGTACATCAACTTCCCGGGGTCGTAACTTTTGCATACGATCTCAGTTTTAGGCGCATGATAGCCCGTTGGAAAGGTATCGTTGAGGAGACCCATTTTGGAATCAATATAAATGACACTTCCCTATTTCTCCCCATTTTCCCAAAAACGTCGTTTAGGGCCTCAAAATGGCCCCAGAAGTTAAAAACTGCTAAAAATAATAAATTACCAAAATTGCTAGAAAATTGTTTTGAGCCAGTTGGAAAAGGTGGGTGGCCATCGATATCCACCTGGATCAATCCTCCCTCCTTAGGAATAAATGGTATCCATTGCGTTGAGTGCCTGGGGGCGAGGAAAAATTTTTTGTTGAATCTAAATCTTGGTGAGCAACTTTCCTTGTTGGAGACATCGCGTTGCTCAGTTTGTGGAAGTCTGTCACGAACCTGTTGAGGATGAGGTTGTTCAACAAGTCGAGCTACACGAGAGAATGGTGTGCAGAAGGAATCTATGTTCTTTGTTGCAACCTTGTCGACCTGCTTCTGTTGGATAGAAGGTGCTTGGGGCGAGGTTGTAGTGGTTGCAGTGTCCTTTTGTTCCCCTTTTGAATAGATTGTGAAGAAGCTAAATTTTGCAGCATGAGATACTACCTTGCGACACTTTTTAAGTGGAAAAATAGTCAGAACTACCTCTGGTATTCTGTAGAGATGACCCCCTAGAGAAACAATGACACTAGAGGGTCGAGACTCATAAACAACATGGTGTCTCCACATATATGGTTGGCCCAAGAGAACATCACAGACATCCAGTGGGGCAACATCACATAATACCTCATCCTTGAAGGNCCCTAGACATCCAAAAACCTAACCCTAGGAGATGAAGCACCAAAAGTCATGTGGGCCTCGTTTGGGTAAGTTAGTACATCAACTTCCCGGGGTCGTAACTTTTGCATACGATCTCAGTTTTAGGCGCATGATAGCCCGTTGGAAAGGTATCGTTGAGGAGACCCATTTTGGAATCAATATAAATGACACTTCCCTATTTCTCCCCATTTTCCCAAAAACGTCGTTTAGGGCCTCAAAATGGCCCCAGAAGTTAAAAACTGCTAAAAATAATAAATTACCAAAATTGCTAGAAAATTGTTTTGAGCCAGTTGGAAAAGGTGGGTGGCCATCGATATCCACCTGGATCAATCCTCCCTCCTTAGGAAGAAATCGTATCCATTTCGTTGAGTGCCTGGGGGAGAGGAAAAAATGTTTGTTGAATCTAAATCTTGGTGAGCAACTTTCCTTGTTGGAGACATCGCGTTGCTCAGTTTGTGGAATTCTGTCACGAACCTGTTGAGGATGAGGTTGTTCAACAAGTCAAGCTACATGAGAGAATGGTGTGGAGAAGGAATCTATGTGCTTTGTTGCAACCTTGTCGACCTGCTTCTGTTGGATAGAAGGTGCTTGGGGCGAGGTTGTAGTGGTTGCAGTGTCCTTTTGTTCCCCTTTTGAATAGATTGTGAAGAAGCTGAATTTTGCAGCATGAGATACTACCTTGTGACACTTTTTAAGTGGAAAAATAGTCAGAACTACCCTTGGTATTCTGTAGAGATGACCCCCTAGAGAAACAATGACACTAGAGGGTCGAGACTCATAAACAACATGGTGTCTCCACATATATGGTTGGACCAAGAGAACATCACAGACATCCAGTGGGGAAACATCACATAATACCTCATCCTTGAAGGGATGGATGTCTTATGATAATCGACACTACTGGCTGACACGAAGATCTCGTCCTTGGTGAAGCCACTCGATGTTGTATGGCTGGGTGTGGTGTTGTCGACAATCCCAAATGTTTGATGACCTCTGCTGATATGAGGTTCGATTGGCTTCCGCTATCAACAATAAAATGTTGTGGGGTCCTCTTCACCCACATTTGTGAATGAAAAAGGCACTCCCCCTCTTCAGGATCTGTTGGTTCTTCTGGTTGAATTGTTGTGGTCACGACAATAGCAGTGGGGTCTGCATCAATGATCTGTCTTTACCAGTATTTTTAGAATCAGATTCTTGATCAAGGTTCAGATCCTTGTCTTTGATATCATCCACCAATGACTGTTTTGAGCAACATTCATTTGTGTTGTGCCAGGGGATTTTGTGGAAATCACACCATTTTATGGTGTCCTTCTTTGTCTTCCCGTGACCTTTATTTTCATGTGGCTTGGACTGGTTTTCAGGAGACTATTTGTTAGGGATGTCTTTTTCATACTTTGGTTGTTGTGGATTTGTAGACCCGAACTCCCATTTGTTCTAGTGCTTAAATTTCTGCTCAATTTTAACAGCATATCAATAAGCAGCACTGAGTGATGAGATATCCAGCAAATCCATTTCAGTTTGGATGTATCTGTGTAGGTCCCCATAGTATTTCAGAACCAAATGTCGTTCGGAGTCTTCGATACCCAACTTGGTGCGCAAGGTATGAAAGGTATCGGTGAACTCTGGAACTGCTTGGCCCCTCTCTTTCCACAGTTTGGTCCATCTCATGTATTGGTCCTCATAGTTTTCAACTGGGTAATATTGTTCCTTTACCGCATCCACAAAAAAATCCCAAGTGGGCTCGGCCCCATATATTCTAGACTCCTCTGTGGAACTTTTCTCCCAGTAGGTTTCCCACCAATGTTTGACATGGGGGAGAAATTTAAGGAGTGTGAAGGTGATCTTTTCCCTGTCGGAAAAATTATGAACAGAGAAATAACCTTCTAACATATTTAACCATTTGTCTAGGGCATCCGCATCTATCTGACCTTCAAANCTGTAAAAATACAGAGTGAAAGACTCGCTAGAATGGTGGCAGCTTATCTCTGAGAAGAGATGTGATGGCTACTCGCATTCGCAAGAAGATGATTACAATGAGGCTCTGAAGGCCTGTTTACAATAAACAGGAATGCCAAAAACCCTAGACATCCAAAAACCTAACCCTAGGAGATGAAACGCCAAAAGTCATGTGGGCCCCATTTGGGTAAGTTAGTACATCAACTTTTCGGCGTCGTAAATTTTTCATACGATATTCGTTTTAGGCGCATGATAGCCTGTTGGAAAGGTATCGCCCATGAGATTCATTTATGAGGATGTATTGAAGGAACTTTCATATTTCTCCCCGTTTTCCCAAAAACATTGTTTAGGGCCTCAAAATGGCCCCGGAAGTTAAAAACTGCTAAAAATAGTCAATTACCAAAATTTCCAGAAAACTATTTTGAGCCAGTTGGAAAAGGTGGGTGGCCACCGATATCCACCTAGATCAATTAGACAGTGGAAAGATGAAGTTACTGCACAGTGTAGTCAAATTGAAGGCCTTCAAATTCTCCTTGAGCAGTGGGAGAAAAACCATGGGCAACCATCCACCTCCATCAACAATTGGAATGTGTCAAGGAACTTATCAGAAGCCTCAATTTGTGCACTAAAAACCTCAATGAGCTTGTTGCAGCAGACTAGGAACAACAAGGAACTCGATCAAACAAGCATGAACCTGGTAGTTGATTTCCAATAAAATTGTAGTAGTCATGTTTTGTTTATCTATATGTATTAATGGTATATTTTGCCTGTTGTATACCTCTTAGCACATTAGCAGTATTAGTTTTTGGGCAATCCTTAAGGAACCGGTCACAATTTTTGTAAACTCTGGATTATCTCTCAACTATGGAGGTCTTCGTGGATTTTTGAAGCTTTCATTTTGTATATTAGTGGTCTTCACCACACCCTTTTAATGATATAAAATTCCCCAGTTCTTATGGAAAAAAAATCCATTTTTGAATATAGAAATGGATTCAGTGTGCTGAAAAACTTCCGGGGCACTCAGATTATACAGAAACAATCACTCAAATTTGCAAATCTAACAATTTCTCATTGGATTTCACTCAAATATCCCCAAAAAATATCATCAGAAAAGAGTCATTTCGTAGAACATTTAGACTATGGATTCTTATCCTTTTGTAGGGTCTAGGGTCTATCTGTTCATAGGGTCTACGGTCTATCTGTTCATAGTTCAATGGAGGACAATGATATTTACTTTACCAATGATGACAAGGACAAGGAAGACGACAAAGCCTTTATTCACATGCAACATCTTAAGAGAGTGGTGGTCTTGGTTGATCTTCCACCATCGGATCCCATAGGATTGGTTGATCTGCCCCTGACCATCCCTAGGAAGGATTTAAGAAATTCGTCCAGAGATTGTAAAGAAGAGTTAAACGAGAAAAGTTGGGGAGTGGGCTAACTTGGGAGCAATATTCCCTCCCGAGTTACTTTTCCGACGGTGCGTTTTTAAATTTTTGGGCAATCTAGAACTTTGATCGATTTTCTGAGCATTTGGGTTGGTTTAAAATGGAGAAAAACCTCTGAGGTAAGATTGTGAAATACATGGAACTTTGATCCATGCGAAACTCAGGCTACCCCTACAAATCTGGTCGGATTTGGGCCCAATTTTTTTCCCGAAAAACAGGTTTGTTTGCTCCCAAATTAGCTTACTCCGAAAATTTGGTACCCTGCCTCCAATTCAAAAAAATCCATTCCCAAATCCTCTCCTCATCCTCCACCCCTGCATGTAGAAGCTTCCTCCTTCGATACACAGACCAGTATTGATATTAACGTTAGGGGTTCCAAGGAGCGGGTTGTGGTGGAAGGTATAGAGGAATTTTGCAAGATAAATCAATGTTGCTAGAAATTTCGAAAGTAAAAGCCTAGGATGGTGGTTAGGGAAGATATTGCTTTGAACGAGATCCCAAATTTTCTTGGGAAAATTGTGGTGCATCATTTTTTAGGCAAGGTAGTTTCCTCATCGACCCTACAAACCTGGATAGATTCTAATTGGGTAGGAATATTATGATACTACGCCGAATTCCACACCCTGGCCAGAGGCTAGATGTGCTTCAAATTTTGATCAAACGTCGATATTATGGATATATTCAGTAGATCTTAGGGTCGGGACCCTTCAGGCCCAGTAAAGGAATGGTTCATTACTTTCTACCCCTCAAGAGATGTGCAGGCCCCATCAAAAGTCTAGGCTATTTTCCCAACCTCCCACTCATTTTTTGGGAGGACACGATTATGGACGCAATTGGGAACAAAATCGGGCGGTTCGTGTGCTATGAAACTAACTAGAAGAGCAAGATTTGTAGGTGGGACTAGATACAAATAGAGATATATATGTGAGGAGGACTTCTCGATGAAATTGAGTTATTTTGGGGTGGATTTACATGGATGCAACGAATTGACTACTAGAGGGTTTTGTTTCAGTGTTTCAGTTGTCATAAGGTGGGCCAAATCCAAGCCCATGTCGCATACCTTCCTTGTCTTTTCCCCCTTCTAGTGAACGTGGAAACAAAAAGTCAATTTGGAACATTCAGGGTCTCTAACACTCAAGGAATAATTGGAGGTCAAGTCTTACATAATCCCATTCTCGGTCAATAATTCAGATAACAAGTCGACAACAATGGGTAAAAATTCAAATCCTTCCAATCATATTTCTTTACCCTCTCAGTCTGCTATGGGTCAGTATCCGGCTCTTTCAGGTTCCCATGGTTCTGGTTAAAAATATGAAAGGGTGGAAAGACATCTCCTGGGGCTCCCTCTCAATCAGCCATCTCCTCTCCCCGTCAACGTCTTCCTTCCCCTCCCTCTCTTTGTGTTCTCCTGCTAAGTCTTGTCCTCTCCCTTCGTCCTTATCCTCCCCTTCCAAAGGTGATTTAGTTTCCTTGGTCTCAAAGTCGTCAATCAAATCTTCATACCTTCTTAGGGCTAGGGTCAAGGAAATTCCTGGAGAGAAGTGTCTCTATGGATTGGAACTGGACATAGGTGGGTATTCTCATGCGGGAAGGAAATACCACATTTCCCTTATATCGGTGGTGAAAGAAATTAAAAGCGGGAGGAAATATACAAGCACTTGGGCCCTTGGAGTGGGGAAATCCCATAGAAAATTTAACCAATGATTATTTTGTCCTTCAATGCAAGGGCATTGGGGAGAAACTCCAAAATAAATGCTCTAAAAAGGCTTTAAAAGGATTGTCAACTCTAGCAAGCCAAATGTCATATTATTACAAGAAACGATGTGCATTGGGAAAAATCTCTTGAGTTATGCGGGCCCTGGCTCAAGAGATGGTATTTTAGTTCTATTGACTCATTTGGTCTCTCTAGGGGTTTTCTATTTGCTAGGAGACCAAATATCTATGCCTTATCCTCCTTTATGTTTCCTTCTGGAATTGTAGTAGACTTGGAATATCCGAGTACTTATTTTTCCTTTAGAATTATAAATGTATATGGCCTTTATGTCGATCGGATCCCATATTGGAATGTCTTTAGTAATAGTGGGATTCTATTCGTGCAGAAGATCATAGTTGGAGGGGAAATGAACTTCAATCTTTCTCTAAAAGAGGTATGGGGTGAACGCCCAAGATATGATCCCCAAGAATATTTTTTCACCCACTGGTTAGAATCAAATCACTTGATCGACTTATTGCCCCAAAAACTGATTTGGATTATTTTCGGCACGAAATGAGATCGGAGATATAATAAAGAAATGCACAGAGATATCGTAGATATTCAATAATATAAAAGAAATATATCAGAGATGCAACCATAAACACAAATATACAGTAATACACGATTTCTATTAATGAAATAAATGTAGAGAGACTGTAAAATACAGAGTGAAAGACTCGATAGAATGGTGGCAGCTTATCTTTGAGAAGAGATGTGACAGCTACTCGCATTTGTAAGAAGATGATTACAATGAGGCTCTAAAGGAATTTTTACAATAAACCAGAATGCCAAAAACCGTAGACATCCAAAAACCTAACCCTAGGAGATGAAGCGCCAAAAGTCATGTGGGCCCCATTTGGGTAAGTTGGTGCATCAACTTCCCGGGGTCNAATTGCCAAAATTGCAAGAAAACTATTTTGAGCCAGTCGAAAATGGTGAGTGCCCACCGATATCCACCTGGATCAATCCTCCCTCCTTAGGAAGCAATGGTCTCCATTGCGTTGAGTTCTCAGGGGAGAGGGAAAAACATTTGTTGATTCTGCATCTTAGTGAGTTGCTTGCCTTGTTGGAGACGTCGCGCTGCTCAGTTTGTAGAAGTCTGTCATGAATCTGTTGAGGCTAAGGTTGTTCAAAAAGTTGAGCTACATGAGAGGGTTGTGTGAAGAAGGAATCTTTTGTTAGGTTCCTAACCCGCACATAGGTAGAACAATATATTCGGATGTAATAAAGGTCAATATTAATAAGGGCTTTCAATAAAATAGAATAAGGCAGATGTAAGAAGACCTAATAGAAGCTTATGCTTCTAGAAGGACCTTCCTCTAGATGCTTATTTTTAGTATAAATAGGAGTCGAGGGTATGAGAACCCTAGCTTGGATATTATTGTAATAAAGCGTTGCTCGACTGGAGGTTTCCCCCTTGAAGAGGCCCGTGAACATTGCTCTCTGAATCAAAGTGTTATTTTTGTTGTTGTTCTTATATCATTTCTATGTTATTGTGGAGATTATGCTGGTTATATTACTGTTATGATGCCATTTCTAGAATTTTATTTATGTTCTGCATACTTTTTATATCTGGTATATTACAAGTGGTATCAGAGCACTTTCCTTGGCAGAAATTGTGGGTAAATTTTTTTCAGGGTAGAGACGTATTCTGGTGTCTTTAAGCCACAGAGATCTGTTGTTACACGCATAAACCCGCGGTTGAGGGATTAATACATGCAGGAAATACAAGTGGTTCTTAAGCGCACTTCTGTTGGCCACCCTTGTAACCCCTGTTGGTACCCCTTCGAGTGGTAGCGCATCAGACAACACCTGTGTACATATCGACCTAGATTTCCTGAAACCCTCTTTAGATAAACCGATCGATCGCCTGACTTCTATAGTGTCACTGAGAACAACACTCGAGAAGATACTCTCTAGTACCTAGGTAGTCGGGTAGTACGGATAAGGGTACGATCTATTATCCTTAGTTAGTGCTCTAATATATTGGGTCGAGTACTACTATTGGACCCCGCACGTATATCAGAGAGCTATAGCACAAGGCAAACCCTTGTCTGTAGAACCCTTGAATACCTAACCTTTGGGGACAAAAACATAAACAAATTTAAACAGACAAGATCTATTGCCACGCGACTGTGTTCGGGTTGCCAAATCACTACACATTTCTTCCTGGTTAAGCATTTGGGCATCTCATCACTGCAGTATTCTTCAGACCGGAGTATAACTCCGTAGGTGTAAAAATAAAATAAAATAAATAAATAAGTCTGGAAATTTTTTCACCATTATTTGAGACCTATCCCATTGGCTTCATCTCTTCACCCTTATCACATTCATACATATTATTTTTCAGAAAAAAATTTGACCCCACCTGCCCCTCTTCGGTTCCCTCATCCTCATGGCCCATACCCGTAGCCAAGACTTGGAAGCTCCCTTCAATACCTTGAAATCTAGTCTCACTGAGACCCAACAAGAAGTGAAACACCTCAGTGCCAATGTTGCCACCATCAATACAACCATGCAGTCCTCAATGGAGGAAATCAAGCAAGAACTGACCACCCATCTTGAATTTGTCTTTTCGTCACTCTGCACCAAGCTTCATATCCCTACAGATGACCCTTCCTCTGACACACCTCTAAAGACTGAAGGTGAACATTCATCTCATTCCCATAAATTTTATCACCATCACCTTCAACGTGACCTGCGACTTCCGCGGGTGGATGTGACCAAATTTGATGGCTCAGACCCCATTGGTTGGGTAACCCAAATGGAACATTATTTCTCTTTATACGACATTACCGATAATTTGGCCAAACTTCGGTATGGTGTTCTCCATCTAGATCAAGAACATTGGAAATGGTGACAATGGATAAAAACTTCTCATCAAGGGTATATTGCTTGGACACACTTTGTGGCAGAGATTTATGAACACTTTGACACTGACACCAACCATTTGGGTCGTTTGACAAAGTTGAAACAATCAGGAATAGTGGAAGACTTTATAGTTGCCTTTGAGCACCTGACTTTTCGGATAGAGGGCATGTTTGATGCTTTTTTCCGAGAGTGTTTTATCAGTGGCATCAAGGATGAGATTCATGCCCATGTCCTCATGTCTCGGCCTCAGAGTTGGGTGGAGGCTACTAAAAGAGCTAAAGAAGCATAAAAGGTTTTATCTTCTCAAAAATGAAAACCCTCCTTTATCCCTCGCCCTAAGCCAATAAATCCCACTACTCCCTCCGCTCCACTAAAGATCCAAAAATTGACCTGGGCTGAAATGGTTAAACGCCAAATCAAAGGCCTTTGTTATAATTGTGATGGAAAATATTTCCCAGGCCACAAGTGTAAAGAACGAAATATTTGTATGGCCATCTCCGAGGATATCTCAAAAGAGGATGTAGAAACTCCCTTTGTGTCTGAGTCACCTGAATCCACTAACATAACCCCTCCCTTAGACCCTCCCGAAGTAGAACCAGTCATTTCCCTCAATGCTCTCACTGGCTTCTTCGCTCCCCAAACCCTCAAGCTAATCGGTAACATCAAGCATCGGAAGGTCATCATTCTGGTTGATAGTGGCAGCACCCATAATTTTATGCATCGTCGCATTGCCCAAGAAAATCGTTGCTACATCCATGCCGTCAATAATTTCCAAATCATGATTGCCAATGGTGGTTCCATGAAATGTGGAGGGCATTGTGAAAATGTGTCTCCAAATTGGTGATTACCACCTGAAATCCCATATGTTTTCTATCGACATGGGAGGTTGTGACATTGTGTTGGGTGCAGATTGGATAAGGACTTTAGGTCCCATTCTCATGGATTTTAAAGACTTAACCATGCAATTTGACCAGGAGGGACACCAATATAAGTTCCAAGGCATCATTGTTGGTTCATCGGAGATCATTAGTTCCCATCGCATGGAAAATCTGCTCAAAAAAGGTCAGTCTAGTGTTATCGCCCAACTCCATGCCCTATAAGCAATAGAGACACCTTTGGTCCCGCAAGAACTCCAAGCCATCCTTTCTAAACATCAATTGGTATTTTCCACTCCCCAAAGAC
>JZKD02S0624809.1:0-15776 GCA_000966675.3 Picea glauca | reverse complement strand
TACTCTCTCACCTTTCCAAGATCCTACCCTGATTGCAGGGCATCAAGATAGCATCAAAGATTACTTATAATTGGATGTTGGAGTGAGAAGGTGACATCGCATTCCCGAAAAAAAATGATTTCATATTTAAAATTAGCCTGCAGCAATCTGCGATGTGCTGCAAGTTTCGACAAATAAATCACTGGTATACTTCATCACGGACCGTACTAAAAGGGACTAACCAACCTCTAATTCCAGGACAAACCACCTTGTGGACCGAAATAAGATTGCTTAAAGGTATAGAATCTCTGCCTCCACAAAAACATCTTACAACCATAGTTACCAGAACTAGAACCGGAACTGGCCAAGGATCAGAACCAAGACCAGGCCCAGGAATGAGACCGGCCGAAAAACTAGGTTGAATAACCAGTCTACTAAAAAAATATATAAAATAAGTAAAATTATTAAAAATATATGTATTCATGTAAATCCAAACCATTAAATACCAAATATGCAAAGTTTGCTCTTATATAATAAAATGGCATCAAGTAAAATACATAAATGAAACAAAATACATATATTTGGATAATCTAAATGTAGTCTAGAGTCCAAAAAAAACATCATACTACAACCAAAAAAAACTACATATCATCAAAATTATCACCTATATTTGGGATCCTCATTATCAGTTGCGCCTTATACCTCTTCTTGCCTCTGCTTTGATCCTCCAGGGACAGTAGTACTAGCGCTCGGTACTACTTGTGAATCTAAGTCCATCAAACATATTGTTGCTTGCTCAAGTCAACACACTCCAAATTTGATGAAATTGCTAATCCAAGTGTTAGAATGACAAAGAAAACTTAAGTGAAAGTGTTAGAATGACAAAGAAAACTTAAGTGAAAGCTACATTTTTACTAAGGCCATGACAGCTGATTTCAAAAGTCAACACCGCCAACATCAAGGTATGTAGAGGAGTTTCATGCTCTTGATTATATGCCAATGCCATATCCTCATACATGATAGGATCCAATCCTAAAATGATGCAAGCACGTGAGTCTTCACATGTAGAAATCCTAAAAACTGTTAAATCTTCATTCTGAATGGAATATGAAATTCTACTTTGAAATTCTACTTTCTTTGTATGAAGTTCGGTAAGGTTGAAACCACTAAAGTATCCTGAAATTATTATGAAACTATTATTGATAATGTTAAAAACTTAAGTAAAAAATGACATTCTCCTTTATCTTCTTTAAGTTAACATATTTTTTATCTTTCCTCTTCTACCTTTTTACTTTAAAAATTTAATATTACCAATTATATAGATTTTTTTTTAACCGGTTTAGGATCCTCAAGGAGCGAACCGGTCTGACCGGCCCAGTTCCGTTACACTACTTACAACAACAATACAGAAGCTACATCTCCAGTTCGTCATGCTATGATCTAGTGGCAGTTTGGAGCGTTTTCCACAACGATGACCCACATTCAAAACTTGTCATACATGCTGCTGCTTGTTATAATGAGGTTGACCAAGTCTTTCTAAGGTGGGGAATTGTGTTAAAGCGACAAACACTCATTCTGTGCTAATGCAAATGTGTTGTTAATGGTGGTTCCCATGCTATTCTTTATAGATGAGGCCAAGTGCAAGTCCTGTCCTGGATGATTCTTTATAGATGAGGCCAAGTGCAAGTCCGGAATGATTTTCACTGAATAGCTACTCCTCAGTTATGATATCCTAATCAAATGTCATCTTATCATATCTTATCATTAAGCTATCTTATCATTAAGCTGATATTGTAAGGAGTTTTATATTGTAAGGAGTTTTGTACCGTCTCCAGTCAAAAGGGGTTTAGCAGACCAACAAAAAAAAGCTAACGCTGATATTATGAGTTTAGTACCATCTCCAATCAAAAGGGTTTCACCTGACCGAAGAAAAGAAAAACTACATCTCTAAGGACGTGCTTAAATTTAGACCTAATCTCACCGTGATTTGGAAAGTCCACATCACTTGTTTACAGATTTTCAATCATCACAATTTATCTGCTAATGGTTTCGCTTATAACAGTCCAGTAGACCTGGGGGCACTCTCCAAATCAACCTACGGACCAACCCCCGACAAACTCAAAAGCAGAAGAGGAAGGGCGACAAACCCAAAAGCAGAAGAGGAAGGGCAATCGGTTATATATAGAAAATCTAATGGGACCACGTTGGGTGTACATAGAAGATGTGATTTCCTTGGATAAACAGCAAAAGTGTTACATCTGAAACACAAAGCGGGAATACAATTGAAATAGCATATCCCTGCTACTCAATAAGTTAAGCAAACGAAAAATTGGCATTCGGCATCTCCTAATGTTAAACTGGCTCCACGTCCTGAAGTACCTTATACTAACCCAAATACATAAATGCAGAAGTATACTCTCAGTCGTAGTAAAATTCAGATAACAGTTACTAGAGAATACCATTGAGTATCTTGAGGTCCAGTGTGTCCACGTCAAATCCGGCCTCATAATACTCTTGGAAGACATGACCAGGGGCATCCACATGAGTACCTGTATGAGTACCCATCTTCATCACAGAATTGTTTGCAATGGACCCATTTTTCATGCTTCCGGCCAGCCATAGATAATGGCCCAGTCCCTCTGAAGAGTCCCAAACAGGCATATCTTCTCTGTATGCATGAGATATGTCTAAAATTCTGCCTTGGTCTCTTGAAGCAGAAATACCCACATCACATTTTCCTGAATCATACCCGGGGTGAGCTTCTGATGACGAAACTATACCAAAAATTGATGCATAACAAAGCCCAATTAGGAGCACATAAACACTCTGCATCAACATGTTTGCTCTGTAGCTGAAAACGATGATTAGGTTTGTGTTCAACCAGTCCTCCTAGCTTCCCTTGGTATTTTATAGCTGTCCAGGAAGGGGATTTGTTTTGTGGATTCCATGGGGATATCAGCCATTTAATAACATGGTTTAGCATGCGTTCTGCTAAAATTAGACTGATCATGGGCTATTTTCAAGATAAAAATTAACATGAGTTGTTATTATTATTTTAATAATTTAATCATTTAACATGGATTCGTTAGAAAGCAATTAAAATTTGTATTAAAGTCACGTGGCATTAAAATATAGTTGTCATTAATTTTTTTACTTTTATTTAATGAATTGAAACTTTTTTTTATCATCACGTGGAGATGAAACTATGTAAAAGATTTTTCAACTATCTTTTTTAATACGTTACTTATCATTAAGAAAATTAATGGAGATTTTCAATCTTGGATGAAATTATGAAATATTTTTCAACTATTGTTTGGAATCAACATGTCATTTATCATTAAGAAAACCACTTTTTTTTAAATGTGGAAAGGATTATAATAAGTGCAAGACATTTTACAATGGATAATATAAAACATAATTTATTTTTTTAAGTGTTTAAGAAGAATCTAGGTTTTGTGATCTTTCACCCTTGATTCGAGTTNTCGGTATATTTCACTGCTAAAGCATAGTGCCATATGTCTACAGGATCGGGATGATGTGTTAAAGTGGTCGAGAAACAAAGCCACAGGAATCCTTACTGCTAAGTTAAGGTATGAAGCTAAAAGATTGAGAAAGAGATAAGTGGAAAAAGGGTTTGGTGGCGGAAATTAGTGTGGAAATTAGAAAGCCCACTCAAAACTAGAACTTTCTTTGGTTAGCTATGGCAAATAAGATCTTGGGATAATGGACAAAAAATGAATTGGATAGGGCCTAGCTGGTGTGTTCTTTGTAAGGCTGCAAATGAAATTGTGGATCACCTTTTTGTTACTTATCCATTCACAAAATCTGTTTGGAAGGAAGTTTTGCAGGCCATAAATGGAAAAAACTACTAGGACAAAAACTCTCTATTAGAGTGCTTTGAATCTTGGATTTCAGACAAATCTGTTTCTGCACATAAAGCATCGCCCTGCTATGTTCTGTGGGGTCTGTCGTTAACTATAAATAAGTTGATCTTTCAAGGTAAGGAAGTGACTCTAGGTTTGGTTTCACATCAAATTACACTCTCCTATGGAGAATGCTGGAAGGTTTCTAAGCAAAAAGCTCCCCAAAGCCTAAAGGAACCTGTCATTAACTTTTCAAAATCCTGGGGTTTCTTTGACGGAGCATGTCAAGGTACCCCAGGTTACAGGTATGTGTGGAGCAGGGGTCATCTCTCTTTAAATAATTCTCATTATTTTACTTTGAAATATGGAGCATATCAAGGAACCAATAATAGAACTGAGTTTTATGCCCTGTGGATTTTGATGAAAGCAGCAGTTGAAAAAGGTGTTAGCAGGTTGCAGGTGTTAGGGAATTCAAAGCTTCTGATGGATTGGGCTAATGGCAGTTGTCAAATTTTAAACTTGGCTTTAGGTCCTATAATGGAAAAATCTCTGGAGATAAAAAGTCAATTTGAAGAAATCTCCTTTACTCACATTTACAAGGAATTCAAAACAAAAGCAAAACTCCTTTCAAAAGAATCTATTTCTTTGCGGGAAGGTACACTGTCTGAGCAAGAATTCAGAGAATATGCTCTTTTTTCTGAATCTGTTAAATACATTTTTTGATTGGCTCTCTAGCCTGTTTATTCTGAGGAGATGTCTGTTTAGTGTAGGACAGATCTGTTGGATGACAGTGTCAGAAAAGGATACGTCTGTATCAGAAACGTGAGGTGCCATAGAGGATCTATTTTGATGAAGGAAGACTGTAATATGTTGCAGTAGATTAGACTGAAGACATTTTGGTAAAATGCCTCAGAGCCAAAAGGTTAGCTAATGTATATTTTGATTTTATTTTGAAATATCAAATATAAAGATTTTTTTATTGAAAACAAAAAGTATGCTTCAAAGGCCAAGAGGAATGCAATGCTACTAATTTGCATTATAATATCACTGCACTTAAGTTTGGTTGACCCTGATTTATATTACTTCTTGTCAATTATTTATATTAATTGTAGTCAAGTTTGCCTCATCTTAATTTGCAAGAATGACCAGAGATTGATAGCTTAACCCTAGGTTGACCAACTAAGACCGTCAATGTATAATTATGCGTGTACTAACCAATAAGTATCTTATAATATCCAGATTTTTCTTGAAGTTGTTTACCATTTTGAAAGTTTTATTCTAATTTAAACAAAGTATAGTAATGTTAAATTTCCCAATTCTTAATCATTAAGAGTTTTATTCTATTTTTACTTTAAAAACAATTAGATTTTCTCACGCCCCGCATAAACCTTACTCTCTCACCTTTCCAAGATCCTACCCTGATTGCAGGGCATCAAGATAGCATCAAAGATTACTTATAATTGGATGTTGGAGTGAGAAGGTGACATCGCATTCCCGAAAAAAAACTGATTCCATATTTAAAATTAGCCTGCAGCAATCTGCGATGTGCTGCAAGTTTCGACAAATAAATCACTGGTATACTTCATCACGGACCGTACTAAAAGGAACTAACCAACCTCTAATTCCAGGACAAACCACCTTGTGGACCGAAATAAGATTGCTTAAAGGTATAGAATCTCTGCCTCCACAAAAGCATCTTACAACCATAGTTACCAGAACTAGAACCGGAACTGGCCAAGGATCAGAACCAAGACCAGGCCCAGGAATGAGACCGGCCGAAAAACTAGGTTGAAGAACCAGTCTATTAAAAAAATATATAAAATAAGCAAAATTTAATTAAAAATATATGTATTCATGTACATTACTGTAAATCCAAACCATTAGATACCAAATGTGCAAAGTTTGTTTTTTATAGCAAAATGGCATCAAGTAAAATACATATCTGAAACAAAATACATATACCTGGATAATCTAAATGTAATCTAGAGTCCAAAAAAAACATCATGCTACAACAAAAAACTACATATCATCAAAATTATCACCTATATTTGGGATCCTCATTATCAGTTGCACCGTATACCTCTTCTTGCCTCTGCTTTGATCCTCCAAAGACAGTAGTACTAGCACTTGGTACTACTTGTGGATCTAAGTCCATCAAACATACTGTTGCTCAAGTCAACACACTCCAAATTTGATGAAATTGTTAATCCAAGTGTTAGAATAACAAAGAAAACTTAAGTGAAAGCTACATTTTTACTATGGCCATGACAGCTGATTTCAAAAGTCAACACCACCAACATCAAGGTATGTAGAGGAGTTTCATGCTCTTGATTATATGCCAATGCCATATCTTCATACATGATAAGATTCAATCCTAAAAACTGTTAAATCTTCATTCTGAATGGAATATGAAATTCTATTTTTTTAGCATGAAGTCCGGTAAGGTTGAAACCACTAAAGCATCCTAGAATTATTATGAAATTATTATTGGTAATGTTAAAAACTTAAGTAAAAAATGACATTCTCCTTTATCTTGTTTAAATTAACATATTTTTTATCTTTCCTCTTCTATCCTTTTACTTTAAAAATTTAATATTACCAATTATAATAGATTTTTTTTTAACCAGTTTAGGATCCTCAAGAAGCGAACCGGTCTGACCGGCCAGTTCCGTTACACTACTTACAACAACAATACAGAAGCTACATCTCCAGTTCGTCATGCTATGATCTAGTGGCAGTTTGGAGCGTTTTCCACAACGATGACCCACATTCAAAACTTGTCATACATGCTGCTGCTTGTTATAATGAGGTTGACCAAGTCTTTCTAAGGTGGGGAATTGTGTTAAAGCGACAAACACTCATTCTGTGCTAATGCAAATGTGTTGTTAATGGTGGTTCCCATGCTATTCTTTATAGATGAGGCCAAGTGCAAGTCCTGTCCTGGATGATTCTTTATAGATGAGGCCAAGTGCAAGTCCGGAATGATTTTCACTGAATAGCTACTCCTCAGTTATGATATCCTAATCAAATGTCATCTTATCATATCTTATCATTAAGCTATCTTATCATTAAGCTGATATTGTAAGGAGTTTTATATTGTAAGGAGTTTTGTACCGTCTCCAGTCAAAAGGGGTTTAGCAGACCAACAAAAAAAAGCTAACGCTGATATTATGAGTTTAGTACCATCTCCAATCAAAAGGGTTTCACCTGACCGAAGAAAAGAAAAACTACATCTCTAAGGACGTGCTTAAATTTAGACCTAATCTCACCGTGATTTGGAAAGTCCACATCACTTGTTTACAGATTTTCAATCATCACAATTTATCTGCTAATGGTTTCGCTTATAACAGTCCAGTAGACCTGGGGGCACTCTCCAAATCAACCTACGGACCAACCCCCGACAAACTCAAAAGCAGAAGAGGAAGGGCGACAAACCCAAAAGCAGAAGAGGAAGGGCAATCGGTTATATATAGAAAATCTAATGGGACCACGTTGGGTGTACATAGAAGATGTGATTTCCTTGGATAAACAGCAAAAGTGTTACATCTGAAACACAAAGCGGGAATACAATTGAAATAGCATATCCCTGCTACTCAATAAGTTAAGCAAACGAAAAATTGGCATTCGGCATCTCCTAATGTTAAACTGGCTCCACGTCCTGAAGTACCTTATACTAACCCAAATACATAAATGCAGAAGTATACTCTCAGTCGTAGTAAAATTCAGATAACAGTTACTAGAGAATACCATTGAGTATCTTGAGGTCCAGTGTGTCCACGTCAAATCCGGCCTCATAATACTCTTGGAAGACATGACCAGGGGCATCCACATGAGTACCTGTATGAGTACCCATCTTCATCACAGAATTGTTTGCAATGGACCCATTTTTCATGCTTCCGGCCAGCCATAGATAATGGCCCAGTCCCTCTGAAGAGTCCCAAACAGGCATATCTTCTCTGTATGCATGAGATATGTCTAAAATTCTGCCTTGGTCTCTTGAAGCAGAAATACCCACATCACATTTTCCTGAATCATACCCGGGGTGAGCTTCTGATGACGAAACTATACCAAAAATTGATGCATAACAAAGCCCAATTAGGAGCACATAAACACTCTGCATCAACATGTTTGCTCTGTAGCTGAAAACGATGATTAGGTTTGTGTTCAACCAGTCCTCCTAGCTTCCCTTGGTATTTTATAGCTGTCCAGGAAGGGGATTTGTTTTGTGGATTCCATGGGGATATCAGCCATTTAATAACATGGTTTAGCATGCGTTCTGCTAAAATTAGACTGATCATGGGCTATTTTCAAGATAAAAATTAACATGAGTTGTTATTATTATTTTAATAATTTAATCATTTAACATGGATTCGTTAGAAAGCAATTAAAATTTGTATTAAAGTCACGTGGCATTAAAATATAGTTGTCATTAATTTTTTTACTTTTATTTAATGAATTGAAACTTTTTTTTATCATCACGTGGAGATGAAACTATGTAAAAGATTTTTCAACTATCTTTTTTAATACGTTACTTATCATTAAGAAAATTAATGGAGATTTTCAATCTTGGATGAAATTATGAAATATTTTTCAACTATTGTTTGGAATCAACATGTCATTTATCATTAAGAAAACCACTTTTTTTTAAATGTGGAAAGGATTATAATAAGTGCAAGACATTTTACAATGGATAATATAAAACATAATTTATTTTTTTAAGTGTTTAAGAAGAATCTAGGTTTTGTGATCTTTCACCCTTGATTCGAGTTAAAACATAATTTATTTTTTTAAGTGTTTAAGAAGAATTTAGCTTGGATAATTGAAATAGTCATGAACAATTTAGTGACCATGGGTTTGGCATCAAAGTTAAAAGTTTTCTCTTTAATGATTATGGTAGGAAACTTCACTTTGATTGTGGATGCTACGAGGGGCACATTCGTTTAGGGATGTAAAGCTTTAATTGTGGATGCTACGAGGGGGCACAGTGATTTAGGGACGTAAAGCTTTAATTGTTGATAATAAAAAAAAAGGTGCTAGTTTCTTCTAAATGAAACTAAAAGTCACTTAGAGAAATTTAATTTTTTCATGTTTTATGTGGTAACAACTTAATTGTATATGAGATAAGATAAAATAAGATAATTATATTAATGTCTAACAAATGACCACAGAGTAGGTCAATGGGATTGTTGAGTACAATGATGTTGATACAAAGTAGGAGTACCAAAATGTCTCTTATATAAAGAGTAAGAAGTAAAATAAAGCATGACGTCTAAGTTACACCATGGAAAACCCTTGACTCTAAGTGTAGGCGACTGCAATGGAAGGGAAATGTATAGAGGGAAGGGATCCAAGGACTAGATCATGGTCCACTAGATCTATCTCTCCTAACATCCAAGGCCGAATGGAGAAAAATCAAGATAGAATGTTGTTCCAAGGAAGAGCTAGGGGAAGATCTAAATCGCATACGGTGTTGTTTTCTGGAAGAAGTAACCCACCTCTGATATCTAAGTGATCTCATTTGCCTATTGGTAAGGGATCATGTCCGATGATGTCCCTAAGGTCTTTGGGGAGGGGGAATGGTCCCTTTGGTCCGCATCGTTCTAGAATCAAAGGCAATGCTACTATTAGTCTTTCTCTTGGTGCCCCTAGCTAATGGGAGCATCGTAAATAGGGAAATAATATGTTGAGTGGGATTTGATCTAGCAGGAGATTGGAGAATGTGGCCACAAAGTTTTAGGGCCTCCTACATGTAAAGGGATAGACATCTCTGGTCTGAATATCGAAAGAAACTAGATAGGGTCTAGATCCCCCTGAACAAGCAATGAAATCTCCCATAGATCTCATAATAAATGGGGCAACAAAATAATAAGTGTTCCTCTATCTGCACCTCGTGAAGATGACATAGTTGGTAGATCCTCTCTGTCTATATAGTTTGGTGGTTTGTCTCAACTCGAAGTCTATGTGAACCCACTCGAAATGGGCCTAGGGGGATACAAAGAGAATGTGCCCAATGACAAGATGTGTATGGGGGTTGGATAATGAGTCCTATTATCGTGCAAACTATAGGTTGGGAAAAACCTAACCCAATCCACCGGATGGTGATAACGGTGGGATAGCTTACCCATTGTCACCTCAGATAAACCCTTCCTCACTTCTGTGAAGGAAGAATCCAACACAAGGGGGAGTCTCGAGTGACCCTAGGGGGAAATGAAGTGGAAAGTGAGAGTATGGAAGTGAAAACCCTATAGGTCAAGATACTGAGTAAGAAAAGGCTTGATAATAAGTCTTGAAGATGGTTTATGGTTGCCAAAGTGCTTAAGTACCTGCAGAAGATGTGTGTACCTACCTGAGACATAAGAAGGAACATGTATACAAGCTCAAAGTTAAGTGGACAAGCAAGTTAGGCTTGTTGTCCCTAATTGTAGAAGTAAACAAGAATATATATTAGCAAGGAAAAAAACTAACTACTGCAGATTTAACTACTTAAAGCATCAAAGATTGGTTGAGAAATGAAGCATAAAACATGTAGATAAATTCCCAACACTTTAGCACAAACTTTAGTAGTATTAGAGGGCTATTATAAGAAGTTTTAAGAGTATATTTGTAACATCCAAGTGGTTGTAGCAAAGAATTGCTACAGAAGCAAGTTTTAACCATGAAAACAAGCAAGTAATCCGACCAAAAGTTCACCAATTAGTAGTCGAATGATAATAGTGGTTTACTAGCAAACTTCCACTGTCAAATTGCAAGTTAAATTCAACAATATGAGATGATTTGTTGCATCCCTAATGGTTGTAGATTTTAGCTAGCTATATCTCAAAATCCACTTGACCAGTACAGACGCCCTAGAGGCTTTAGCAAGCTTAAAGCATCAAGAAAATATTCCAACTTGAAAAAAAATCAATATCTCTCAAAATTATGTTTACCAATGCAAACAATTTATTTATCCAATGCAATAAATGATTTGTTCCTTGCCAAATGGGTTGTGGAGTCTTCTCGTATTAGGTTAGGACTACTAAACCTCAAGGGGTGTAATCCCTTTTACCCCCTTGAGATAGCAACCCTAACAAGGTAAAGTCTAGGAGGGTGTAAACCCTTTTACTCCTCCTAGCAACCTTTGCAATAGCCTTCTCAACAAACAATAATGATAAAACTTAGTGGAGGTTGTAAATCCTTATACTCCTCCAAGGATCTAGCCAATAACAAGCATGGAACAAGAAAAAAAACTAACAAAGTGCAAATTTTCCTTACCAGTTCCAAGAAATGCCAAGACAAAACCCTAGTTACCAAGCANCCAGTTCCGTTACACTACTTACAACAACAATACAGAAGCTACATCTCCAGTTCGTCATGCTATGATCTAGTGGCAGTTTGGAGCGTTTTCCACAACGATGACCCACATTCAAAACTTGTCATACATGCTGCTGCTTGTTATAATGAGGTTGACCAAGTCTTTCTAAGGTGGGGAATTGTGTTAAAGCGACAAACACTCATTCTGTGCTAATGCAAATGTGTTGTTAATGGTGGTTCCCATGCTATTCTTTATAGATGAGGCCAAGTGCAAGTCCTGTCCTGGATGATTCTTTATAGATGAGGCCAAGTGCAAGTCCGGAATGATTTTCACTGAATAGCTACTCCTCAGTTATGATATCCTAATCAAATGTCATCTTATCATATCTTATCATTAAGCTATCTTATCATTAAGCTGATATTGTAAGGAGTTTTATATTGTAAGGAGTTTTGTACCGTCTCCAGTCAAAAGGGGTTTAGCAGACCAACAAAAAAAAGCTAACGCTGATATTATGAGTTTAGTACCATCTCCAATCAAAAGGGTTTCACCTGACCGAAGAAAAGAAAAACTACATCTCTAAGGACGTGCTTAAATTTAGACCTAATCTCACCGTGATTTGGAAAGTCCACATCACTTGTTTACAGATTTTCAATCATCACAATTTATCTGCTAATGGTTTCGCTTATAACAGTCCAGTAGACCTGGGGGCACTCTCCAAATCAACCTACGGACCAACCCCCGACAAACTCAAAAGCAGAAGAGGAAGGGCGACAAACCCAAAAGCAGAAGAGGAAGGGCAATCGGTTATATATAGAAAATCTAATGGGACCACGTTGGGTGTACATAGAAGATGTGATTTCCTTGGATAAACAGCAAAAGTGTTACATCTGAAACACAAAGCGGGAATACAATTGAAATAGCATATCCCTGCTACTCAATAAGTTAAGCAAACGAAAAATTGGCATTCGGCATCTCCTAATGTTAAACTGGCTCCACGTCCTGAAGTACCTTATACTAACCCAAATACATAAATGCAGAAGTATACTCTCAGTCGTAGTAAAATTCAGATAACAGTTACTAGAGAATACCATTGAGTATCTTGAGGTCCAGTGTGTCCACGTCAAATCCGGCCTCATAATACTCTTGGAAGACATGACCAGGGGCATCCACATGAGTACCTGTATGAGTACCCATCTTCATCACAGAATTGTTTGCAATGGACCCATTTTTCATGCTTCCGGCCAGCCATAGATAATGGCCCAGTCCCTCTGAAGAGTCCCAAACAGGCATATCTTCTCTGTATGCATGAGATATGTCTAAAATTCTGCCTTGGTCTCTTGAAGCAGAAATACCCACATCACATTTTCCTGAATCATACCCGGGGTGAGCTTCTGATGACGAAACTATACCAAAAATTGATGCATAACAAAGCCCAATTAGGAGCACATAAACACTCTGCATCAACATGTTTGCTCTGTAGCTGAAAACGATGATTAGGTTTGTGTTCAACCAGTCCTCCTAGCTTCCCTTGGTATTTTATAGCTGTCCAGGAAGGGGATTTGTTTTGTGGATTCCATGGGGATATCAGCCATTTAATAACATGGTTTAGCATGCGTTCTGCTAAAATTAGACTGATCATGGGCTATTTTCAAGATAAAAATTAACATGAGTTGTTATTATTATTTTAATAATTTAATCATTTAACATGGATTCGTTAGAAAGCAATTAAAATTTGTATTAAAGTCACGTGGCATTAAAATATAGTTGTCATTAATTTTTTTACTTTTATTTAATGAATTGAAACTTTTTTTTATCATCACGTGGAGATGAAACTATGTAAAAGATTTTTCAACTATCTTTTTTAATACGTTACTTATCATTAAGAAAATTAATGGAGATTTTCAATCTTGGATGAAATTATGAAATATTTTTCAACTATTGTTTGGAATCAACATGTCATTTATCATTAAGAAAACCACTTTTTTTTAAATGTGGAAAGGATTATAATAAGTGCAAGACATTTTACAATGGATAATATAAAACATAATTTATTTTTTTAAGTGTTTAAGAAGAATCTAGGTTTTGTGATCTTTCACCCTTGATTCGAGTTTTCATTTATCTTGGATAATTGAAATAGTCATGAACAATTTAGTGACCATGAGCTTGGCATCAAAGTTAAAAGTTTTCTCTTTAATGATTATGGTAGGAAACTTCACTTTGATTGTGGATGCTACGAGGGGCACATTCGTTTAGTGATGTAAAGTTTTAATTGTGGATGCTACGAGGGGCACATTCGTTTAGGGATGTAAAGTTTTAATTGTGGATGCTACGAGGGGGCACACTCATTTAGGGACGTAAAGTTTTAATTGTTGATAAAAAAGGTGCTAGTTTCTTCTAAATGAAATTAGTTTCATTTAGAGAAATTTAATTTTTTCATGTTTTATGTGGTAACAACTTAATTGTATATGAGATAAGATAAAATAAGATAATTATATTAATGTCTAACAAATGACCACAAAGTAGATCAATGGGATTGTTGAGTACAATGATGTCGATACAAAGTAGGAGTATCAAAATGTCTCTTATATAAAGAGTAAGAAGTAAAATAAAGCATGATGTCTAAGTTACACCATGGAAAACCCTTGACTCTAAGTGTAGGCGACTGCAATGGAAGGGAAATGTATAGAGGGAAGGGATCCAAGGACTAGATCATGGTCCACTAGATCTATCTCTCCTAACATCCAAGGCCGAATGGAGAAAAATCAAGATAGAATGTTGTTCCAAGGAAGAGCTAGGGGAAGATCTAAATCGCATACGGTGTTGTTTTCTGGAAGAAGTAACCCACCTCTGATATCTAAGTGATCTCATTTGCCTATTGGTAAGGGATCATGTCCGATGATGTCCCTAAGGTCTTTGGGGAGGGGGAATGGTCCCTTTGGTCCGCATCGTTCTAGAATCAAAGGCAATGCTACTATTAGTCTTTCTCTTGGTGCCCCTAGCTAATGGGAGCATCGTAAATAGGGAAATAATATGTTGAGTGGGATTTGATCTAGCAGGAGATTGGAGAATGTGGCCACAAAGTTTTAGGGCCTCCTACATGTAAAGGGATAGACATCTCTGGTCTGAATATCGAAAGAAACTAGATAGGGTCTAGATCCCCCTGAACAAGCAATGAAATCTCCCATAGATCTCATAATAAATGGGGCAACAAAATAATAAGTGTTCCTCTATCTGCACCTCGTGAAGATGACATAGTTGGTAGATCCTCTCTGTCTATATAGTTTGGTGGTTTGTCTCAACTCGAAGTCTATGTGAACCCACTCGAAATGGGCCTAGGGGGATACAAAGAGAATGTGCCCAATGACAAGATGTGTATGGGGGTTGGATAATGAGTCCTATTATCGTGCAAACTATAGGTTGGGAAAAACCTAACCCAATCCACCGGATGGTGATAACGGTGGGATAGCTTACCCATTGTCACCTCAGATAAACCCTTCCTCACTTCTGTGAAGGAAGAATCCAACACAAGGGGGAGTCTCGAGTGACCCTAGGGGGAAATGAAGTGGAAAGTGAGAGTATGGAAGTGAAAACCCTATAGGTCAAGATACTGAGTAAGAAAAGGCTTGATAATAAGTCTTGAAGATGGTTTATGGTTGCCAAAGTGCTTAAGTACCTGCAGAAGATGTGTGTACCTACCTGAGACATAAGAAGGAACATGTATACAAGCTCAAAGTTAAGTGGACAAGCAAGTTAGGCTTGTTGTCCCTAATTGTAGAAGTAAACAAGAATATATATTAGCAAGGAAAAAAACTAACTACTGCAGATTTAACTACTTAAAGCATCAAAGATTGGTTGAGAAATGAAGCATAAAACATGTAGATAAATTCCCAACACTTTAGCACAAACTTTAGTAGTATTAGAGGGCTATTATAAGAAGTTTTAAGAGTATATTTGTAACATCCAAGTGGTTGTAGCAAAGAATTGCTACAGAAGCAAGTTTTAACCATGAAAACAAGCAAGTAATCCGACCAAAAGTTCACCAATTAGTAGTCGAATGATAATAGTGGTTTACTAGCAAACTTCCACTGTCAAATTGCAAGTTAAATTCAACAATATGAGATGATTTGTTGCATCCCTAATGGTTGTAGATTTTAGCTAGCTATATCTCAAAATCCACTTGACCAGTACAGACGCCCTAGAGGCTTTAGCAAGCTTAAAGCATCAAGAAAATATTCCAACTTGAAAAAAAATCAATATCTCTCAAAATTATGTTTACCAATGCAAACAATTTATTTATCCAATGCAATAAATGATTTGTTCCTTGCCAAATGGGTTGTGGAGTCTTCTCGTATTAGGTTAGGACTACTAAACCTCAAGGGGTGTAATCCCTTTTACCCCCTTGAGATAGCAACCCTAACAAGGTAAAGTCTAGGAGGGTGTAAACCCTTTTACTCCTCCTAGCAACCTTTGCAATAGCCTTCTCAACAAACAATAATGATAAAACTTAGTGGAGGTTGTAAATCCTTATACTCCTCCAAGGATCTAGCCAATAACAAGCATGGAACAAGAAAAAAAACTAACAAAGTGCAAATTTTCCTTACCAGTTCCAAGAAATGCCAAGACAAAACCCTAGTTACCAAGCA
>JZKD02S0624798.1:0-15776 GCA_000966675.3 Picea glauca | reverse complement strand
TAAGTACAACATCCTTTTTCTCTTGTTCATTCAATACTTTAGATCTAGGGAAAGAGTAGTATTCTGTCACAGTTTGTTCCAGATCTAGGTGGATCTGGGGAGATTGGTCTGTGTCCGCACTAACGAATTTATCCTAAAACAGATCCTACTTCCCACAAGACCACCATTAACAGAGATTTAATATTTGATTGATCATCTCTCATCAAATCAAATGTAGATGTTCAAATGAAACAGGAAGAAGCACCAAAGTATTAGCAAATTCAGTTTGAAACTAATGAAGGTGAACATGAACAAGTTTCAGAAGATGTTCATGAAGAGTCTCATGTAGCAGAGGAAGACATGTTTGATGATGACAGTCAAAAGATTGTGTATGAGCCACAAACTTCCCTAAGGAGGTCTACACAGGTCAGAAACCCTCCAAGAAGGTATGATGATTTTGTTTCATCAGTTTCTTTAAGTATTAATGATGATGAACCTTCATGCTATCAGGAAGTTGTGAAGGGTTCAAATAGTGATAAATGGAAAGAAGCGATGAAGGATGAAATGAAATCATTAGAGAGGAATACTACATGGGACCTGGTAGAACTTCCAAAAAACAGGAAAACTTTAGGTTGCAAGTGGGTCTACAAGCTAAAGAAGGGTGTTGATGATGAGGTGGAAAGGTACAAGGCAAGGAAGATTGCGAAAGGATATTCTCAAAAAGAAGGTATTGACTTTCATGAGATTTTTTCACCAGTTGTAAAGACTATTTCAATTCGAATTGTGTTAGCATTAGTTGCATTGCTTGATTTGGAGTTGGAGCAACTAGATGTTAAGACTGCTTTCTTACATGGAGATTTGGATGAAAAAAATTACATGGAAAAACCGGAAGGGTTCGTTCAAAATCGCAGCAAGAAATTTGTTTGCAGGCTCAAGAAATCATTGTATGGTCTGAGGCAGTTGCCCAGACAATGGTACAAGAAATTTGACTCTTTCATGGTGAGCCAGAATTATACAAGGAGTGAGTATGATCATTGTGTCTACTTTAAGAAATTGAATAATGGCATATTCATTATCTTAGTATTGTATGTTGATGATATGATTTTAGCAAGTAAAAGAATAACTGAGATCAATAGTTAAAGGCTCAGATGGCTAAGACGTTCGATATGAAAGATCTAGGAGCAGCAAGGTAGATTTTGGGCATGGAGATATTCAAAGACAGGAGGAATGGTAAGCTTTGGTTGTCACAACAGAAGTATGTTGAGAAGATACTTTTGAGGTTTGGTATGAACGATGTGAAACCAGTTTGATCCCCTTTGGCTTCCCATTTTAAGTTTTCTTCAAGTTTATGTCCTAGTACAAAAGAAGAAAAGGAATATATGTCTCGAATACCATATGCTAATGCAGTAGGAAGTCTAATGTATGTGATGGTTAGTAAAAGGCCAGACATTTCACATGCAATCGAGGTTGTCAGCAGGTTTATGGCAAATCCAGGTAAAGAGCATTGGGCAGCAGTGAAATGGGTGCTTCTATATCTAAGGGGAACAAGTGATTATTGTATCACCTATAACAATGATTGTGAATCAGTTTGTGGATATGTTGATTCTGATTTTGTAGGTGATTTGGAAAAGGAAGGTCGACTTCAGGGTATGTATTTACTCTTACACGTGGAGCTATTAGTTGGATTTCAAAGCTACAGAACAATTTCAATTTATCCACTACAGAAGCAGAATACGTAGTTGCTTCGCATGCTTGCAAAGAGGCAGTTTGGTTGAAAGGTTTGTTTGGTGAGTTTGGAAGGATGCAAGACAAAGTAAAGTTACTTTGTGATAGTCAAAGTGTTATTCACTTGGCTAAGAATCCAGCCTACCACAGTAAAACAAAAAATATACCTATCAAGTACCATTTTGTACGACGGGTCATCTATGAAGGTGGAGTCTCTCTTGAGAAAGTGCATACAAAAGAGAATTGTGCAGACATATTCACAAAACTAGTACTGTTAGAGAAGCTACGATGGTGCTTGGCTTCTCTCGGCTTGCAGAAAAGGTGGTGAACAAAAGGAGGAGCAAGGTATCAGGTTAATTGTTGTCAAGGTAGAGATTGTTGGAAACAGTGACAACGAATTCTTCCATGAATAGGATTCCAAATCCTATAATCCAGCATTGGTTGTAACCAATACGACCAATTTAGAATATGGATGAGTTTACATTTAATAATAAGCTTATAATGTACATTGCTATAAATTGATGTATGCTCGTAGAGGCTGAGGTGAGAGAGATGAGTGTGAACCTGTGGTAATATCCATTAGCTGAATAATAAGACAATCGATACCTATGCTTGGTGGACGCAACCCAACATTTGGGTGAACCACATAAATTGGTGTGTTTCTTGTCTTCATTTTTATTGATTGTCTTATGTGATATTTGTATTTCCGCATTTGCAAATATAACAAGATCAACTTCCCTGAAAACAGTTCATTTCCTTCTTGAATAAAATAGCGCATCCAATTATGCTTGTTCAACATTTTAACCATGGATCATTTACCCATGGGTAAGGTAAACGAAATGTTTGAAGTACATGAAACTAATATTTAAATTTTTCTAGAAACCATTGATTTTGGATGATTGTGAAGGGAGAGGAGCGAACTGATATTCTTGGTGCAACTGCAAGCTAGGGTTTTCGACAGTTACGGCCATAGCGGAGGGAAGCATGAGCACCAGAGGAGGGGGTAAGGGTACCCCCTCATACAAATAGGTAGTGGTAGATAGAGGGAAAGGGCCAAGGATCATTTTTTTCAAGGCACCAACGACAGGCACCTCGGGATCTGACCCTGGAATGGGTCAGGAAAGGGACAAAGGAAAAAGTGAATGCATGGAAGAGGAAACCAGAGAAACTCAAAATGAGAAGCAAGACACAACGAAGACCCACCAGGAAGAAGGGCGCAACCCATGCAAACCTAAATCAGCACTAATACCCAAGGTGGTACTGGAGGATCCGCAGACGCAACTCTACAAGGATCAAATGAAGGTGCATGTGCTAATATGCAAATTTATGGGCTTGTGGCCCAACGAAAGAGCGTTGCGCAACTGGATCAAATATCATTGGAATCCAAATGGGGAAGTGGAGCTCCACCTGGGCTCGAAAGGTTTCTTCACAGCAGACTTCATAAACCTGGAGGACAGAGATAGAATTTTGGAATGAGGGCCATACTTCCATGCCTCGGCAAGACTGTACATGCAGCCATGGAAAGAGAATTTCTACCCAGAAAAAGAGACCTTCAAAAAGGTATCGGTCTGGCTGAGACTCTACTCTGTACCATTAGACTACTGGTTACCCTCTACTTTTGAAGCAATAGAGAATAAACTGGGGAAATATATAAAGACCACAGAAGCCACCCTAAAAGGGAGATACACATCTTACGCAAGAATATGTATAGAGATGGATGTGTTGAGAGCTCTCCCAGAAGCCATATGCCTCGAATTCAGGGATGAGGAATGGATCCAAAACATCAATTATGAACATATCCCCTTCCGATGTAGAATATGCCATTAAAATGGTCATTTGATCATGGAATTCCCTCTCAATAAGAAGCAGGAAATAGAAAAACCCAAACCACAGCAGGATGAGGAAGGGTTTGTTAAACCAAACCCCAGAAGCATAGCCAACAAAAAATAGAGCAAATCCCAAGCAGAGAATACTCCAGATATCCATATTAACCTGGAAGGAAGGGATAAAACCAACCAAGGGGCAGAATCTAGGAAGGATATGGAAAAAGAACAGGAAGCCCGAGAACGAACACCAAACAAGCCCACCGACAGACCAAGCAACCAAAAGGAACAATGAAGTTGCCCAACTCCGATGGAAGGGGAAATCAGAGATGACAATACCCCCATGCAAGACGTAGAGGGAGAGGTGGAAATGACACCAATCGAAGTATGCATAGAAGATCCGGAACTCAAAGACGTGGTGGAGAGGGAAGGAATAAATCTCACAAACATACCGGAGCAATGGAAAAGATAGGGAGTAGACAATGTACCAACTGAGCAATTTGACCACATCCAGTACTTGTTCCTCCTAAGGGAGGAATCCAAAGCCAGAGGACTAAAGTGCACACATGGGGAGATTGGAAACCTCAGAGTGAAAGCAGTCAAGGGACAACCACAGCTCTCACCCAAGAAAACGCAGAGGAAAAAAGGTAGGAAATCCAATAGCGTAGCCCTGTAGGAGCTTGGAGCACTACTGATAAACTCAGGTAAGATCAAAAAACTCTTCCCCAACTCCCCCCCGCAAGTTTAAAATGAAGGTCATAACTTGGAATATAAGAGGCCTACACAACCCAAGAAAGCAACGAATCCTTAGAAGTAGACTAAAACAGAAGCAACCAGATCTCTACTTTATTCAAGAAACCAAGTGCAATACAGACAAAATGGAAACAATAAGTCAACAACATTGGCACAAGTACAATATGGTGGCTATTGGCAGCCACCAAATGGCAGGAGGTATCCTCACCCTGTGGAACCCACAAGTACTAAGCCTAATAGCTGCAGAAGCGACAAGGAATACCCTTACGGTCCACATGAAACTCATAGGGAACACAAAGGAAATTTTGTGCACTAATGTGTATGGACCTCAGGTGTCCGAGGATAGGCGTGGAATGCTAAGAGACCTAGAGGATCTCAAAAACCGAACCAAAAACCTCCACTAGATCCTAGTTGGGGATTTCAACATCATCACGTCACTTGCGAAAAAAAAAAAAGGAGGTACAAGAAGATTGGATAGAGATGCGGAGGAGTTCCCAAAATTCATAGACACAGTGGAGATGGTTGATCTGAAAACCAATAATGGTCAGTTCACCTGGAACAATAAGAGAATGAGCCAACATCAGGTCGCAACAAGACTCGACAGATTCCTAGTGTCAGAGTCAATCATAATGCAGGGGCTAACCCTAGACTGCAACATTCTCCCATTGGGGGGATCTGATCACTGGCCAGTACAACTAGATGTCGGCTTCCAGAACACACCAAAAAACCGACCCTTCAGATTTGAGAAATTCTAGATGGAACACCCGACGTTCAAAGAAAAGATCAAACAGTGGTGGTGGGAGGAGCAACCGGAGCAAGGGACAAGGATGTTCCAACTCTACAAGAAACTAAAACATATCAAATATAGGCTCAAGTTGTGGAACAAGGACACCTTTGGGAATATAAACCAAGAGAAGAACAGAATTGAAGAAAAAATGAAAAAGCTCCAGGAAACCTGCATTTTGGAGGGCTACAATGAGGAGCGGATAAAGGAGGAGATCCAGATGACCCAAGATTGGGATGAATGGTGAAAGAAAGAAGAAACTCTTTGGCAAAAAAGTCCTAGATCAGATGGCTAAAGGAAGAAGAAACGAACACCAATTTTTTTCATACAACAACCATGGCCAGAAGAGCCCACAACAAAATCTTGAAGATAAGGGACCAGAATGGCACAGAAAGAGAATCCCATAAGGAGATCGAAACAACTCTGCTAAACCACTTCCACGGGATAGCCCAGGAACCCAACCAAGATAGAACGAAGGCCATACAAAAGGTAATCTAGCATATCCCTCGCCTAGTAACAAATGAACAAAACCGCAACCTGATCAAACCCATTGCAGAGGAGGAAATAGACCAAGTACTCCAGAAAATGCCTAATGGAAAATCCCCAGGCCCAGATGGTTTCACATTGGAGTTCTTCAAATCCTATTGGGAAATCGTCAAACATGACGTCTATAGGGTAGTGGAAGACTCTTGAAGGTCAGCCTCCATCCTGAAGGCACTAAATGCTACGTTGATTACACTCATCCCCAAAGAAAATGAAGCCAAAACCCCTGGTCGTTACAGACCTATAGCACTGTGCAATGTGGTGTATAAGATAATTTCCAAGGTTATAGCAAATAAATTGAAACCACTCCTACCCACACTAGTCTCACAAGAGAAGGCAGGTTTCGTGGAAGGAAGGCAAATAATGGACAATATTATCCATGCCCATGAACTTATCCACACCCTAAAGCTACAGAAAAGACAAGGAATGATAATACAAATGGACCTAGCGAAGGCTTATGACAAAATCAGCTGGCACTATATGGTCAAGACCCTGGAATCCTTCGGTTTCACCTAGCACTAGATCAGATGGATTTTCAACCTATTCTCCACAACAAGATTCTCACTACTAATAAATGGAGCCCCTGCCAAACCTTACTGGCCCATGAGAGGCATCAGGTAAGGAGACCCGTTGTCCCCCTTCATTGTCATCTTAATGATGGAAGGAGTCAAAGCATAAAAAGCGCAACCGCAACAAGTGAAACAAAAGGTATCAAACCCTATGAGATTTGCCCAATTTCTACACACCAACAATTCATGGATGATACCTTACTACATGGAACGCCCATGGTCAAGGAAGCGAAAGCCTACAAATGAATCTTAGAAGAGTTTGGGGAAGCCTTGGGGGCAGAGATAAATCAGTCCAAATCTATGATCTTCTTCTTTAATACCAACCCTTCTATCCAAAGGAATTTGGCCAACATCTTGGGCTTTGAACGCAAAACCCTGTCAGCCAAGTACTTGGGCATCCCCTTGACATACAAAGCCTACAAGCTGTCAACTTGGGAAGGAATAGTCAACAAGTTAGAAGACCGGATAAAAAACTGGATGTACAGGTCCCTCAACTTAGCCGGAAGACTTACCCTAACCAAGTTGGTTCTGCAAGCTATCCCAAATTTTATGATGTCAGTCTTCCCCACCCTCAAGGGAATTATACAAAAAATAAGAACCATACAAAGGGAATTCCTGTGGCGAGGAGCGGAAACAAGGAAAAAATGGGCACTGGTGGCTTGGGAGAAAGTATGTAAGCCAAAAAGCAAAGGAGGCATGGGACTACACGACCCGTAAGTGACCAACGAAGCCTATGGAGCGAAACTCTGGTGGCGATGGGTTAAAGAAACGACCACGCCATGGGTTAACCTTTGTAAGGAAAAGTATGCCCTGGACACTAATGATCGGGACAAAATCCACTTCAGCGGCACCAGGGAAGATTTCGCCATCTAGAACTTAGCCTGGCACAAAAAGACATGGATCCAGACACACAACTTTTGGGAAATAAGGAATGGCAGAATCGCTCGATTCTAGGAAGATGCCTGGCAACAGGAACCCAAAATGGAAAAACCTGGCCAGGAGGAACTACAACAGGCACTGATGGAGCAAGGCAAAACCTGAGTCTACCATTACTAGAAAAAATAAATAGACCGCAACAAATGGAGAATCTGGAACACTCTCACTCCACAGACAAGAGACCAGACTGCAACAGCAGTAAAAGAGGTGGAAGAGGAATTGGGGAGACGGAAAATAGAAGTCAGGGATGGCAGGGACCAGCTGAGATGGGGGCTCAAAGAAGGTGGGGAATTCAACCTTAAAGAGGTACGCTACTACATAGCAAACCAGAACCAAGAAGACACGACGCAACAATGGGACAAGCTCTGGAATAACCCCCAATGGCCAAAAACAAAAATCTTCTAGTGGCTACTACTACACAACCGAATCCTAACTTGAGAAAACTTAAAGAAGCGAGGTTTCATAGGCCCCTCAAGATGTCACCTATGTGAAGAAAAGGAAGAAACAACGAACCATCTCCTGGATGAATGTCCCTACACAGCAGAAGTATGGGACTGGATGGCAGGCATCTTCCGACAGTCTAATAGGGTCAGAGGTAATATTGTCGCAACTATAACCACATGGAAGGAAAACTATAGCGAAAATGAAGAGGTGAACCTATGTTGGACCCTCATCCCCGGCATGATCATCTGGGCAATATGGAAGGGACAGAATAGGCGCATCTTCAGGAACCAAAGTTGGACTGATGGAAAGATCAAGGAAACAGTTAGAGCTATGACAAGAGAAACGGTAAAAAGCCGCAACTACCAAATAGGAGGAGTGCAACCCATAGACCAGGATCTCAAAATCCTAGAGGCATTTCAACTGAAAAGAGGACACAACCCCAGGTAGGTGAGACGGTTGTCACAACTACAAGTAGGTGAGCGCAACTAGAAACCGCCACCAGAGGGATCCCTCAAGTTGAATTTCGACGAGGCGTCGAAGGGTAACCCAGAACAGACAGGGGCGGGGGGAGTAATCAAGGACGATCAAGGAAAAATTATCCGACTATACACTGGGAGTCTGGGGAACTCAACTAACAACGCTGTGGAATTTGGAGCCCTGGAGACCGGCCTCAAGATACTACGCAAGGAAGGGATGACCAACGTAGTGGTGGAAGGAGACTCCATGCTGGTCATCAACACAGCAAGGAAACTCCAAAACGGCACCAAAGTGGGAAAAATCCAGAGGCACTGGCGCTTGGTGTACTCCTTATAGAAAATTCAGGAACATTTGCAAACGGGGATCACAGTTGAGTTGTGTTGGGTCTGAAGGTCAGCAAATGGCCTAGCGAATAGAATAGCTAACAAAGGGGTCGACAAGAAAGGAATAGAACTGGATTCCACATGGAATAACATCCCAGAAGGTCAGTTTCGAACAGACTGTTCCCAACTAGCGGCAAAGGACTATGACGGCAGTCGAAGTACGGGCAACCACATCGAGGCTGGAGGCACGGAATTAATTGAAGGGCAAGTTGAATCCAGGCAGAATCCAATAGGCCACACTTTAAACACAAGTTACAATGTAGATCACAGTCACACCACAAGAGGAGGTATGACACCACGGTCCTGTCAATAGAACGAAGTATAGGGGTTGGTCGTGGGAGAAAAGAAAGGGTAATCCAAAGCCGGCAAAGGACAAATATCAAAAGGGTAGCCCAAGGGCAGGAATGGGTACACCTCAGCCAAGCACAGGTCCCAAGGGAGGAAATGATTGGTGTACAAAGTACAAGGCAAAGGATTCGTGTCAGGACAACGACAGGAATTCCAAGCACACACACTTTGAAACAGAGAAAAAGGACCAAAAGGTACACCTTTACGGGAGATCCATGATCACTGGGACAAAATCACCTCCATGGAAACCCCATAAAAAAAGAAGCATAAGGGATAGTAACAGGCCAGCGAGTAACAATCACAGAGACCAGGAAGGAGATAATAGAGGGGGAGGACGAAGTCACGACAAAAGCCACAGCTTCCAAATAGAGATGGTGAGAAGGAAGAACACACAGAGTAAGAGGGGGGCCCAGGGGGAGGAACTCCCAACAAGCGCTTGAAAGATCACTAGGATGGAATAGGCGGCCAAAGAGGCCAAAGGCACCTTTCTTGAGCAGGTGGATACAAAAGGAAAGGCGGTCATCGATAGATGGGAGCAGGAAGTCAACAACAAGCGTTAGGGAAAAGCCTGGGTGGAACTCATCAAGGAATCTGACGGGATAAGGGACCCAGGGGCTACACAAGCCAGGAAAACCCTTTACCACAAAACGGTGGAGGAAGGTTGGCACACAAAAATGTTGATAAGTAAGCTGAGAGTTGACAAGAGAGAGACTAGCAGGGGGGAAACACGAGGCCACAAGAAGGAACACTTAGAAATTTGGAGCCACCTCAGTAACCTGGAGGCCAGCGCAAGACGAATAGAAGAGGACCAAAGGAACCAGAGTGAAAAATTGGAAAGACTAGCAAGACAATTCCAACTCTACCTTCATTATGTCCACCACATGGACATCACACCAACAGACCGACGCGGCACACCATCCTGCATTAGAAGGACGTGCATGGTGAAACAGAAAAAGGAGAGTGTGGAAAGGAAGGAAGGATAGGAAAGCAACCCAATCTTCTTGGACTAGCGCAGCCTCACCCCAAGGTCTTTTTGTCTATCAGTATATGAGCAACCCTTGTTATGCTTTCCTGGCTTATGTTTTTTCTTATGCATAGTTTTTTCAAACGAATTTTCGAAGACTGGGTCGGTTTCCCCGAGTGGCGACCCAGGCCTCCCTCCGCCTATGTAGACAGCACAACTTCGGGGCCCCTGACCCGGTTTCCTTTTTGGCAGATCAGGACTTAACCCTCCGTTCAGCTATAATTTTCTCAGTAATATAGAATCTCAACTCACTTACAAATATATATATATATATATATATTTAAATTTTTCTACCTCTCCCTTGACCCCGGTTATCTTCAACTCCAGATATTTTATTATCTCCTTCCTAAAAAGAATTCTTGATACATCTATAACTACTTTAGTTCTATCCTTGACTCTAGCTGCATTTAAGTCTTTTCTGATAATGAATTAAGAAACTGAATAGTTTGTTCGGCTTGTTCAGCTTTTTATTCAACTTCAGGTAGCATTTTCTTAATCTTCATCAGGGGATTTCATAATAGCATTGTCTCACAGTGTTGAAACAAGTCAAAATATGTTTTGAATCCTTTTATCTTTTCCATAATTTGATCCAGGGTCCTTTGTTTGGCTTCAATCAAAAGTTGTTTTCCAGTAGCTTGACCCAATGCATCATGAAGTAATTTTTCAAGACTTTCTCTAGATACCACAAGAGAGTTAATTTCAATTTCCTTCTCATTTATCTGTGTTTTCAAATTCTTGATATGCGGATCTTTTTCGTTTCTTACTTCTTCTAGCCTAGCAATATTCCACTTATTTACAATTTCCAATTTTTGCAAACAAATGGTTAATTCTGCAATTTGTGATGTAGATTTTCCTCCTGTCCAGCAACTTCTTCATTGTTTGTAATAGATGGAATTGCAACAAGCACTATTGAGAGAGAAAAAGTCTTGTAGGCAAGCTCCTACTGTAGTTTTCTTAACTCTATTGTATATTGTTCTTGAAGTTTGATATTCTCTTTTCTAAGACCTTTAATTTCTTTTGTTAACTGTGCAGACGAAATATTTAAAGAATTATTTTCTGAAGCTAAGGAATCTCTTGCTTGATAAGTAGCCAATAACTCTTTCGACTCAGTCCATTCAGATTGAGGAATTTTCAACTTACCTTTCAAGTTTTTTTATTTCTTACCTTTCAAGTTTTTTTTATTTCTTGATCATTTTCATCCATGATGCTTTTGAAATTATTAGTGGATTTCTTAACATCAATGATAGATGCAACTTGACTTTAGTAACCTTACACTTGTTTAATTTTCTTTCATTTCTTAATGAAAGATCAAGCTTAATAACCATGGTCTTAATCTTTCTCACATTTGCAGTTGATTGAATCAATATTCTAGCAACCATATCCCTTGTTTCTCTATGCCACTCAACCATATCTATATAATTAACTTGATTTAAATATCAATATCATTAACTTGATTTAAATCAACCTAAACTAAAGTAATTTTACATATCATTAACTTAATTTAAATATCAATATCATTAACTTGATTTAAATCAACCTAAACTAAAGTAATTTTACATATCATTAACTTGATTCAAATATCAATATCATTAACTTGATTTAAATCAACCTAAACTAAAGTAATTTTACATATGATCCTTTATTTCTCTCTGGATGCAACACTAACAAATTAAATTTATTATTTTCATGATATGTATATGCTAAAAACCTTGGACTGGAAAGTTCTTCAGAATCATATTGAATCACCTTACTAGTTGATACTTCCAATTATGTAGGAGTCAACTTATTCCCTAACTGATATTCAATCAGAAAATGTGAAAGTTTACTATTCAAGTTTGAAGCAATAGGAGTTGGAAAAGATGACACTATAACAACTAGTTCATATTACTTGTTTTTCTACCACTAGATCCCAAAAGAGAATGAGATATTCTCTTGAAGATCATCTGGTGTTTCTTCAACATTATCCTATATTTTTATTTTCATTTTCTTTGTAGCATTCATGCTTGTATCAATTTTAGATCATCTGGTGTTTCGTCAACATTATCCTATATTTTTATTTTCATTGTATCAGCCATGCTTGTATCATTTTTTCCTAGCTCGCTTGAACTTCATCTATCTTGTGCTTACCAGAAACTTCTTGCCGTATTATAGATTTTTCTACTAGATTAGCTATAATCCTAGCAATTGCTTGTTTTGTATTGCTTGGCAACTTACTAGTCCCAATAACACTCCATTCTGATTTTTTTTCTCTAAAGTTGCACTTGAAGACACTTTTATTTTCACTTTCTCTTGCACAATCATTACATGTTGTACTTCATCAGAAGTATTTGTATTCACCATCATTTTAATAGAATGGTGTTGATAAGTAGGCAATCCTACATTCCTGCATTGTTCAGAAATAATATGATGTAGATCATATTTTCACAATTCCATTTTTTTTTTTTATCTTAGAGAAGAGATCATTTTGTTTAGAATATAAATTGTTGATCTATTTTTTATAACAAAAGAAGATATATGGGATAAAAGAGGCCTTTTAATTTTTTGAAACAAAATGAAAATGATCAGTTGTTATTCTTTGTCTGCAATATTCTAAAGCAAATAGGTACGGGATTATGTACACAGGAAATAGATAGGGTTCAATCTCACTTCCATAAACTTCGATAATAATATACTCCTTGAATAAATACCAATCACTAGCTCTAGTGTTTGGACTCAGTTGAAGGGTTTGTTGAAAGTCATTAGGCATTCTAACTGGGATTTGACCTAAAATAATCTGAGGCCAGTGATTCAGAATAAATCCTAGCAGTTATATCTTTCGGATTGTGTGATCTGCTTTATCTTTCTGGTAAGTCTAATTCCATCTTTAAATCAATCCCATTCAATTAGAAATAATGTTAATCACCATATCTGTCGAATCGATTATTTTGTTTTATAATACATGTAAGTCTTAATCCGAAAAGGTTTTGGATCATTAGACCTGATATATTTCAACCGTTAGATCCGTCAGATCTAGATCTGGCGATTATCTAGCGAAAATTTTCCTCTCCAAAATTCTAAATCTACCATGCCAAGCAAGATGTGGTTATAAACTTGCAAGATTTTATTAAATCAAGAAACAAAAATCTTGAAAAACTTGCAAGATTTTATTAAATCAAGAAACAAAAATCTTGAAAAGAAAATTCCTCTTGAATTTTAATTACCAACAGTTTTAATTTAATTTAATTATTTATTTTAAAATTTAAAAAATAGGTTACAACATAGTTTATGGCCGACTAGATGGCCTTTCCAAAAAAATATTATTGAAAAAAAGATTCTCATCAAATAGTATCAACAACATCAAAGTAATCATATGTATCCTTAATAGACTTGTTAATTTTTTCAAGCATTTAGAAAAATCTATATCTCTATTATGTCTTAATAATTATGTTTTAGTGAATTGTGGATTTTAACCACTTATTGCAATAACAATAACTTCAATGCATATCTTTTATAATCTACGATGAACTTCAAAAATTCCAACCATGATGAAGGCTCGCCTTTTAGGCTACTTGAGCATCGCTAGCCCCATATAAGTGTTTTCCCATCATTATTTTTTATATAAAATTGATGCTAGAAGCTAATGTGATTAAGTTATCTAATGCACTTTTATTACTATGTGTTTCTTAAATAAATCTTTCCATGTCGAGAGTTTCTTCCAAAGTGTGAAAAATAGTCTAAGACTACGCTTTCTTCATAGTTTCAATTAACTATGACAAGCTCTTAGCTTTCTTCCTAAGGTTAAATATTTGATTAATATGGGCATGCCAACCAAAAGGAAACCAAATTTTATTTTTTGAAAAAATATCAATTTAATAAACATATTTAGATATCCAAATACAACTTCTATTTACAACTAGTGTTGTCTAATTGTAGATAAGGAAGTTTTTTTAACCATTAAATAAGCATGTGATGATCATATTGATGGTTAGATTTGCATCACTCTGAATATTTAGCACTATGAAGTAAATACTTAGGAAATTAAAAAGTAGACAACCAACAAAGTGAAATTGAAAGAAAACCAAAAAAAGTCTCCTTTAAATTATTTGGTGTACAAACAAAAATGCAACAAGTGTCTATTTTTTATCCATGCCATCAATTATCAATCCTAAATATTTATTGTGAGTATCATAACACTTATTTCAATGTTTCTATAACTTTATCATTCATTTGATTGCCAATTACGATGTTCTTAAAGTGCTTTAATTTAATAATGGAAATTGCAAATAACATAAAATAAAAATATTGATGACAAGTTTCCATAATTGCTAACTATATAATTATAAAAATAGTATGTAAATCCATACCGCTTTCTATGCCTTTGGTTGTATCCCTTCTTTCCTTTAAATAAACAGTTGTCCTAGAGACCCTCATCCTCGGCTTCTTTGAAACACGAACATTGTTGAATTCCTTTCTCCATAATTTTGTATACACATGTAATCCATTTCTTTTATCCAAGGCATACTTGTAGTCTACACTTTTCAAATATTCATTTTGACAACATTTATTTGAAATAAAATTAATGATAGAACTTGGACTTATTAGCAATTCTTTCTAAGACCTTGTATAATTTGAATTGATAGATTTATATAAAATAGTCTAGTCATGTTCTTAGTAGATTGGCCATCAATGAAGTGCTTCTTAGTCTTGTTTTTAATGTGTTTATGAGAATAATATCATCCTCACTAGTAAGAATTTCATCATCACTGGGAGGAATACCATCCTCGATACCACTATACTCAACATTGCTACAAAAATCAATAAGAAAATGACCACCACCTCAAATTACTACACTTGAATGAGTTCAAATTTGTTCTTCATTCATTGTTCCATCACCATCTTCATTGTCAATCTCATCACTAGAAGAGATATCAAACTCAGTAGCATAATGATCACCATCCTCACCACTATCACTAAATCTGTCATTAAAATCTTCACTGGGAGGAAAACCATCATCATCAACAACATTATTGGTGTCATTAAATTCCCCAATTGGAGGAAAATCGACATCATCGGTGCCTTTAAATTCTCCAATTGGAGGAAAATCTTCATCAACATCATTATTACCAGTGCCTTTAAATTCTCTGCTTTGAGGAAAACCTTCATTATCAATTACTTTAAATTCCCCACTTTAAGGAAAATATCCATCACTATTAATACTTTCATCATTTGAAAGATCATCATTTTTCTCATCTACAATTATACTACCATTAAAATATTCATTAAATTTGTTTACATCATCATTATTGGAACTTTTATAAAAATCTTGAATAGAAGGGATATGTGTGTCCTCATCACTATCATCGGTGTTTCCATTAAGTCATCACTAGGAGGAAAGTTTTCATCCCATCATTTAAACTATTATCAAAATCATAACTTGGAGGTAGTTTTTCAATATTGTCCACATCATTAATGTCTTTTTTAAAACAATGAGAAGAATGACCATCGTGATTTCTTCTCCTTCATTAGTGGTGCCTTAAAGTTCCTAGAAATTTGAAAGTTCTTGGTCAACACTCTTAATCTCATTACTTGCATTATAAACAAACTCCTCATTAAGTGAAAAATATAAATCTTCATTATAATTAGAAGTATTTCCATAATATTGGTGAGTACTAAAAGATGATGTACGTGAAGAACATGTTGGTGTTTTAGAATTGGGAACTTCCTTACCAAATGATTCCATAATTTCTTGAACTAAGAACATAGAAAGGTACAACTATCTACCCTCTCTTATAATTTAAAGAATGAAATTTTACCTCCAATATTTTCTTGTAAAACATCATCTACATTTATTATTTTATATTCTATTTTACAATTTTTTTATTTAATATTTTAAAATATTCTAATAAATAATGTATTAGATAATTAATTATTTTATTATTTTGTAGTTATCCTTTATAAATTAAAAATAACAATAACAATGTTAAGTCTAATCTTTCTATATAAACACAC
>JZKD02S0624787.1:0-15776 GCA_000966675.3 Picea glauca | reverse complement strand
CCATTCCAACCCCACCCAATGACCCTCTCACTCTCTAGAAACCAAGTATAGAACCCGCTTATCTCCATCCAAAATGGGTACTTTGTTGAATGACACATAACCCTAATGGTCGAGCAACCCAACGCTATAGTATAATGGAGGATCTTTCTCAAGCCCCATGTAACATGTCCACCCTCAAAGTATTGCAAAGTTTTCCAACCCAACAAAAATCTTCATTAACATCCATTGGGGGAATTGATCCCTCAGAGTCAAGCATTATCTATTTTAACATTGACCAAAGTGAACCCCTCCTTTCACACCAACTTCCAATAAAAATCATCATTCGTACACTTAACAAAAATGTTTTTCGAACCATGATCAATGAAGGTGTGACCACTTGTATTATGTAAATGAATTGTTGGAAATCTTTAGGCTCTCCACAACTTACTACATCAGAAACCATCGTGAAGGCCTTTGATAGACATTTTTTCAAATCTCATGGTATTTTTCCCTCCCTACCAATCAAACTAGTGGGTAAAACTACCTCCGTCGAAGTAGAATTAATTGATGCTAATCTCGACAAAAATATACTTTTAGGTCATACCTGGTTTTATACTATGAAGAAAGTGGCATCCTCTGTCTTTCAAATTATCCACTTTCCCCACCAAGGAAAGATACTTACAATAGACCAAATTGATTATTGTACGCCCGATGTGCAACTTAATCCCAACACAGATGTACCATTCATAGGCAAGTCAACACACGAATATGAGAGTATCGGTGTAGGACTCTATCCAACCCTTATGGGAACCTTCCCTTTACCTGCACCTGATACCTCTCAAATAGCTTCGATCAATATGATCTCTACCTTTTGTAGTAAATCCATTGGTTCTATCGACCCTTGGGTAATTCCTTACTCTTCCAATATCAAATCCTTTGGAGATTCCATGCCTTTATACCTAGTTGAATTATCATATTCAACCATCTAGACAGAAGACAAATATGCTAAAACTATTTCTAAACTCCTACTGGATGAGGAGCCAGATAATTTTTCTTCTCCTTATTGGGTTACCCCCAAACATTTCAAGGATGACTTCATAGATTTCATCTTCCCATCCGATGAATCTATAATGGAAGTCATGTATCTTCAAGACCAACCTTGGGAAGACCATCACCATCGATCCTCTGTCCTCCCCAATAAAAACCTCATTTCTACTAACGCCCAAGACCCATCCTTGTTACCCTCCATGTCGTATTCTTCTCCAGTAGAAGGAAACTTGGGAATTGTTTGTAAGACTATCTCAATCGATATTTCAGTTAAAACTAGGATCACAAAACACACTCAGATAGGTGCAGATTGCTCTCTTGAAGAGATTGAATGTTACACTTCCCTTTCTAAAGAGTTTCGCGATATTTTTTCTTGGCTATATGAATAAATGCCAGGAATTGACCCACAGATCGTTGTTCATGAAATTAATACATATCCCAAAGACTATCTTGTTCAACAATGTCTCTATCTAGTTCACCCATGAAAAGTTGCAGTAATTAAAGCCGAAATTCAAAAAATATTCAACGTTGGTTTTATCTATCCCTTTCCCCTTAGAGAATGGGTCTCCAATATCATACATGTTTCTAAGAAGCAAGGCACAATCCGAGTATGTGTTGATTATAGGGACCTTAATAGGGCTTGTCCTAAGGAAAATTTTACCACCCCCTTCATTGATCAGATCATCGATGATTGTGCCAGAAGCGAACTCTTCTTGTTCATGGATGAATTCTCTGGCTATAATCAAATTGAAAATATACCGGAGGACCAATACAAAATCTCCTTTATATGCCCATGGGGCATTTTCACTTATCGAAAGTTACCCTTTGGTCTAAAAAATGTTGGCGCTAGTTTCCAACGAGCCATGTCTTATGATTTCCATGACATTAAACATATCGTGCAACCTTCTCTAGATGACCTACCCACCATATCTCCTAGGTGGTAAGATCATATCGATCATCTACGACAAATCTTTATTCATTGTCGGCATTACAACATCCGTCTTAACCCACACACATGCATATTTGTTGTGGAATATGGTCGTATTCTTGGATTTATCATATCCAGGTTTGGGATTCGAGTGGATCCCCTTAAAGTTGAGGCCGATATCAATTCCCCCCTCCTATTACTATTAACCAAATTCATAAATTGCAAGGACAAGAAAATTTCTTAAGACGCGGAGATTACTAAGGGTTTCATGTGATTACTTAAAAGGGGTATCCCATTCATTTGGGACAAACAATTTCAACATTCTTTCGATCGACTTTTAACATTCTTACATCCAGTCCGCTATTGCAACCCCCAAATTATAATCAATATTTTACCTTGTATCTTTTAATATCCGGTACTACTATCAGAATATTCTTAGTCAAAATGGATGAAGACAATAATGAACATGTTATTTAATACCTCAATAAAGGCTTGGTTGGAATTGAACCTCATTATCCCGATGTCGATAATTTGGCACTGGAAACAATTTTCGTTGTCCAGCAATTACGACATTACATTCTACTTTGAACTACCATCATTATATTTGATGCCAATCCTATGAAATATATCTTGTCATGTCAGATATTTGGAGGTCACTACTTGAAATGGATTTTCTTATTACAAGAATTTTACCTCTAGTTCTCTACCCTGAAATCCAAGAAATCCTTAGTCTTTGCAGAATTAATGATTGATCTTCCCTGAGACATTAATGAATCAATGGCCCAAGATTCATTACCCAATGGATATTTGTTCCTCATCAACTCTTCTGACCCATGGTATGGAGACATACTCATATATCTCTAGACCAAATGCTTCCACCCTCAAATGTCCAAAGATGATCATCGTTGCATATGCCATCAATCTCGACACTACCTCATCGTTGGTGATACACTTCTTTCTTTTCGGGGTAGATATGGTGTTACAATGATGTGTCATCCACTTGGAAGAAGAAAATGACTACCACTCATGAGCATGTGGATACCATCTTTCTGAGTTAGCCACTGCCTATAAAATATTACGCGTGGGGTATTTTTGGCCCACAATATTTAAAGATTGCATGAATGTGGTCCAAAAATGCCACTCGTACCATATGTTTTCTAAGAAAATGTGCACACATCCCACTTCCCTACATCCCATTGTTTCAGTTGGCCCTTTTTCTAAATGGGGAATTGATTTTACCACATGTAAACCCCCTTCTTCTTCCGGTCATAATTACATAATTGTGTCCATTGATTATTTCACCCAATGGGAAGAAAGCATGCCCACATACTCTAATGATGCCAAAACTGCAACATTATTTGTATTCAACCATATTATAGCAAGATTTGGTGTACCCAAGTCTATTGTGACCGATCATGGATCACATTTTTGTAATAAAATGATGACTAAGTTATCTACCCTTTTGAATTTTGACCAAGATCACTCTTATCCTTACTATCCACAAGCAAATAGTCAAGTTGAGTCCATTAACAAGGTACTCAAAACAATTCTCCAAAGGATGATTGGAAAGCATAAATACAATTGACATATAATGGTATTCCCATGCTTATGGGCATATATGTTGGGTATGTGTTATATTCTTTGCACGAGTAGTAGTGTCTACATTGCACTAGGCGCGCAGGGGGTTTTGAGGGGGGGATATGCCCCCACATGGGGGTATAGGCGTAGTGCCCCAGATAAAAAAAAAATCTACCTCGGGAAACGTGTCACATATTTAGGTGGGTTTTCGGCACATTGTTTCTTTGTCGATGGTTTTCTATTTATGGTTAAGGAATTAGGGTTTCTGACTAATCCAAGTCATTGGGTTAGGGTTTTGTATGTTGTTGGCTCCTATATGTATATTGTATTGTAAACAATGTATCACTATGAATGAATATAGAATATGTTGGTTTTCCCGGTTTGGATTTCTAGGGGAAAAATCTGTGTAATGTTTGTATTTTCCATTGTAGATTTTTTGTTCTTTTACTGAAGATATGTTTGCAGTAAATATTGTACAAGTTTAAAATCTACAATATTGAACCTCTTCCAAGACTTCCACGGGCTTCACACCCTTTCAACTTGTGTATGGATTAGAGACAGTACTACCCATTGAATGTGAAATTCCCTCGCTTAACCTAGTTGTCAAACTCTTGCCTGATACCTCCATTGAATAAGAACGAATAATATAAATATCTCTCCTTGATGAGTGACATCCCGAGGCCATCATGGCTAACGAATCCCACCAAAAACAAGTAAAGTCACAATATGATCAGAAAACTTTCCCTCAAACTTTTTCAGAAGGTGACTTGGTTTTGCTCTACGATCAAGACCGTGACAAACTAGGCATAGGAAAATCCAAACCCCTATGGAATGGCCCCTATATTTTCAAATGCGCTCTTCAAAAAGGAGCCTATGATTTATCTTACTACAAAGGAAATATTCTTTATGAGCCCCATAACAGGCTCTACTTGAAAACGTACTATGCATAAGCCTCGTTCTATCTAGTGCTTTTGTACCATATGTATTATTGTATGATATGGTTATTTTTGTCTTCCTTGTATGTGATAGTATTTTCCAATCTTCTTATACTACTTAAATTCTTCAGTTGTAGATGTCTTTGTTTCCCTCACCCTATTTGGATACACGGATGGAGCTAGTTGCACCTCCCCAAATATCACTTATGTTTCCTAGGTGATCCTTTCACCCACCAGAAAAATAGTCAGCACTGGGGGAATCTATATAGGATCTACAATGAACAATGTTGTAGAATACAGTGTCGTCATTGAACTTCTAAATGAATCATCTTCTTTGGGTGTATGTCACCTGATAGTATGCCTAGATTATGAGCTCGTCATTTCACACCTCAACATGACCTATTCTATTTTCCATCCTATCCTTTTTAGGAAATATTTAACAGTACGTCTTTTGGAATGATCATTTAATTTTATCACTTATAAACATATACCAAGACAATTCAATTCCTTATCTGACTCACTAGAATTTTTTTTGTTGAATTGGCATCTACTTCATTAAAAAGAATCACATTAAAACAAAAATTGTATAAACCATTTCATTACATATATATAAACATATATCACAAATCCATATGTCCATATATATAAAAACTATGTCCAGAAAAATATCCAAAACGAGTATAACATAACAAAATTGGGCTTTCCTCCAATATATCTGCAACATAAAATGCACCAAAAGTCCATCATACTAAATAACACTAGTCATATCGAGGAGGCATATGGTCATTATAACAAATGAATACTCTCGCGACCTTTCGTAGAAGGCTCCCAAACTGGTTCCCCACACCTACTATGCTCCTTTACATACGCAAAGGTATATCATCCATATGTGGCACAAGAATTCCCACAACCAAATGCTCGAGATTCTCCTCGAGATCCTCCAAGAGCTCTACATCAGCTCTCCCACCATGCGGTCCTCTCCCAATCCCAAGTTGTTCACCTTGCATATTCAGTGGCGACACACCTTCTCGACGTTCTGGCGCACAATCTTCCCATCCCAAATTATTTGTTATGTTACACACAAAAAAAATTATATATCATAAAATCACAAAACATTAAAAATACAAAAGAAAAATATATATACTACAAATTTTGTCTTTCTTACCAAACTCATCACTAAATATTTTCCCCTTGGGTAGAACCATATTTGGATCGTCATAGTAATCCACACCGTAATATGCATAATCATATATCGCCACTATCTCACAATCCCAATATCGAAACAATTTGTCATCAAACTGGAATTTTATCCCCACCCCCTCGAGTTGGGACAACAAATATGTCCATTTATTCATAGTTGGATATCTATACCTAGCATCTGCCACCACATCCCATGGAGGTGATGAAGGGACCCGCTCGAGAAAGAAATATAACAAAATGGATCCATAACAAAATTTCTTTTGTTGACCCAACCTGCACTTTGTCAACTGGTCCTTCATATTTTCCAACACTGCAACACACCAGTTATATACTTTAAGGGAAAAGCTAATCAATGCATAATATACTTGGCTCCTCGAAGCCAAGTGCGGCCCAGTACTCCCTATAGTACTTGTGATGGTGAATAAAATGATATGTAAGATCAAGTCCACTGCCTAACTAATTGGTAGCTTATTACTACTCTTCTACATACCCAGGTGATAATAGCATGCCACATAGTCATCCACCCGATCTGCACCACCCCTCTTTCCACCTACCAATACCATGGTGGCACCACAAGGAGACAATCCCATAAGAAAGTATATATCCTCAATCTCAAAGGTTAATATCTGGTCTCGTACCACAAAGTCTTATTGATATGCATCCCACATATCAACCAACATTTGTAACATGACTGGTTGAGCTCACATGTTCTAACAAAGGAAGAATTTTAGTAACCCACAATTCCTCAAAGCATCTAAAGTGGGAGGATCATCCAATGCAACATTATCATTCTCTTCATGTATGTGTCTTCTCCACTCCAACATCGTTGCTCACACCTGCCACAAACACCAATTGTTTTTTAGAACCCTTTCATATACAATACTCATCCAATGTTTTGCAAAAAATTCCAAAAATACACTCGGTCGCAACCCTCATGAGCAGAGAGGGCGATCGATCGTGACTACTTCATTTGGTTGTGACCTATTTTGGTCGATAGTGTGACTGTCCACGACCATACTGGTTGGTCTCCCCTCAAATCTACCATGGACGTGACTGATCGGGATTTCCTTCTTCACACAGAGTGACCAAACCATTCGGTCGCTCCCCATAAGGACGCCAGTCGCAACCATGCAAACTCGAAAATTTCAAGTCCTGCCACTAATAAATAAATGCATGAAACACAAAAATGCAGGATGGGTTTTGTAAGATGAGGTCCAACCTATTGTTTTCTAACTGAAAGGTACAACATATGTGGTTCCACGCTCTGCAATCACCACTACAAATATGAACAAGAATAGGGCTCTCCAAAGTTTCACCAAGGTAAATGGGTAAAATGAGGTAAAAAAACTATTTTTTTAACCACATATAGCTTCATCTTAACCCTATTCACACTATAAAAATATTTTTTTCTTCATTTTTGGCTATTTATCATTTTTTTTTCTCATGAAACCATATACTAACCTTGTTTTTGTCAGGAACACTATCTACATAAGCTATGGAACCATTCTATGGAGTCTTTTTCAAGCTATTTTTTGACTCCTTAAAACATAAAAGATCACTGAGTATGCTTGTATTTTCACACTCGTATCATGGATTTGAAAAGATGTCTACCTGGTATAAGTTTACCCCTTTTTTCGAGCCAAACAAACTATTTATGAAAAGTAGAACACCCTATCCCTTGTGGTTAGGAGAGTTTTCCTTCGCACTATTTTAAACTTTTTCGGGCCCAAGAGACTAAAATTTATGATAAAAGTACCCCCTGAGTCTTCTTTAATTTTTTCACACTCCCTAAAAATGAAAACACTGACAAGAGAAAACCTGCATAAGCTCGAGAAAAATCCACATGTAAGTATATAACTTTTTCTTTATGACCTTTTCAAACTCTCTAAATAGGAAAATGCCATCAAGTTTTCCTTATTTGGACTCGTTAAAATTTACATTGAAGGACCCATTCATGGGACCAAACCCCTCCTTCCTCAGGTTCNAAAATCTCCTTTATATGCCCATGGGGCATTTTCACTTATCGAAAGTTACCCTTTGGTCTAAAAAATGTTGGCGCTAGTTTCCAACGAGCCATGTCTTATGATTTCCATGACATTAAACATATCGTGCAACCTTCTCTAGATGACCTACCCACCATATCTCCTAGGTGGTAAGATCATATCGATCATCTACGACAAATCTTTATTCATTGTCGGCATTACAACATCCGTCTTAACCCACACACATGCATATTTGTTGTGGAATATGGTCGTATTCTTGGATTTATCATATCCAGGTTTGGGATTCGAGTGGATCCCCTTAAAGTTGAGGCCGATATCAATTCCCCCCTCCTATTACTATTAACCAAATTCATAAATTGCAAGGACAAGAAAATTTCTTAAGACGCGGAGATTACTAAGGGTTTCATGTGATTACTTAAAAGGGGTATCCCATTCATTTGGGACAAACAATTTCAACATTCTTTCGATCGACTTTTAACATTCTTACATCCAGTCCGCTATTGCAACCCCCAAATTATAATCAATATTTTACCTTGTATCTTTTAATATCCGGTACTACTATCAGAATATTCTTAGTCAAAATGGATGAAGACAATAATGAACATGTTATTTAATACCTCAATAAAGGCTTGGTTGGAATTGAACCTCATTATCCCGATGTCGATAATTTGGCACTGGAAACAATTTTCGTTGTCCAGCAATTACGACATTACATTCTACTTTGAACTACCATCATTATATTTGATGCCAATCCTATGAAATATATCTTGTCATGTCAGATATTTGGAGGTCACTACTTGAAATGGATTTTCTTATTACAAGAATTTTACCTCTAGTTCTCTACCCTGAAATCCAAGAAATCCTTAGTCTTTGCAGAATTAATGATTGATCTTCCCTGAGACATTAATGAATCAATGGCCCAAGATTCATTACCCAATGGATATTTGTTCCTCATCAACTCTTCTGACCCATGGTATGGAGACATACTCATATATCTCTAGACCAAATGCTTCCACCCTCAAATGTCCAAAGATGATCATCGTTGCATATGCCATCAATCTCGACACTACCTCATCGTTGGTGATACACTTCTTTCTTTTCGGGGTAGATATGGTGTTACAATGATGTGTCATCCACTTGGAAGAAGAAAATGACTACCACTCATGAGCATGTGGATACCATCTTTCTGAGTTAGCCACTGCCTATAAAATATTACGCGTGGGGTATTTTTGGCCCACAATATTTAAAGATTGCATGAATGTGGTCCAAAAATGCCACTCGTACCATATGTTTTCTAAGAAAATGTGCACACATCCCACTTCCCTACATCCCATTGTTTCAGTTGGCCCTTTTTCTAAATGGGGAATTGATTTTACCACATGTAAACCCCCTTCTTCTTCCGGTCATAATTACATAATTGTGTCCATTGATTATTTCACCCAATGGGAAGAAAGCATGCCCACATACTCTAATGATGCCAAAACTGCAACATTATTTGTATTCAACCATATTATAGCAAGATTTGGTGTACCCAAGTCTATTGTGACCGATCATGGATCACATTTTTGTAATAAAATGATGACTAAGTTATCTACCCTTTTGAATTTTGACCAAGATCACTCTTATCCTTACTATCCACAAGCAAATAGTCAAGTTGAGTCCATTAACAAGGTACTCAAAACAATTCTCCAAAGGATGATTGGAAAGCATAAATACAATTGACATATAATGGTATTCCCATGCTTATGGGCATATATGTTGGGTATGTGTTATATTCTTTGCACGAGTAGTAGTGTCTACATTGCACTAGGCGCGCAGGGGGTTTTGAGGGGGGGATATGCCCCCACATGGGGGTATAGGCGTAGTGCCCCAGATAAAAAAAAAATCTACCTCGGGAAACGTGTCACATATTTAGGTGGGTTTTCGGCACATTGTTTCTTTGTCGATGGTTTTCTATTTATGGTTAAGGAATTAGGGTTTCTGACTAATCCAAGTCATTGGGTTAGGGTTTTGTATGTTGTTGGCTCCTATATGTATATTGTATTGTAAACAATGTATCACTATGAATGAATATAGAATATGTTGGTTTTCCCGGTTTGGATTTCTAGGGGAAAAATCTGTGTAATGTTTGTATTTTCCATTGTAGATTTTTTGTTCTTTTACTGAAGATATGTTTGCAGTAAATATTGTACAAGTTTAAAATCTACAATATTGAACCTCTTCCAAGACTTCCACGGGCTTCACACCCTTTCAACTTGTGTATGGATTAGAGACAGTACTACCCATTGAATGTGAAATTCCCTCGCTTAACCTAGTTGTCAAACTCTTGCCTGATACCTCCATTGAATAAGAACGAATAATATAAATATCTCTCCTTGATGAGTGACATCCCGAGGCCATCATGGCTAACGAATCCCACCAAAAACAAGTAAAGTCACAATATGATCAGAAAACTTTCCCTCAAACTTTTTCAGAAGGTGACTTGGTTTTGCTCTACGATCAAGACCGTGACAAACTAGGCATAGGAAAATCCAAACCCCTATGGAATGGCCCCTATATTTTCAAATGCGCTCTTCAAAAAGGAGCCTATGATTTATCTTACTACAAAGGAAATATTCTTTATGAGCCCCATAACAGGCTCTACTTGAAAACGTACTATGCATAAGCCTCGTTCTATCTAGTGCTTTTGTACCATATGTATTATTGTATGATATGGTTATTTTTGTCTTCCTTGTATGTGATAGTATTTTCCAATCTTCTTATACTACTTAAATTCTTCAGTTGTAGATGTCTTTGTTTCCCTCACCCTATTTGGATACACGGATGGAGCTAGTTGCACCTCCCCAAATATCACTTATGTTTCCTAGGTGATCCTTTCACCCACCAGAAAAATAGTCAGCACTGGGGGAATCTATATAGGATCTACAATGAACAATGTTGTAGAATACAGTGTCGTCATTGAACTTCTAAATGAATCATCTTCTTTGGGTGTATGTCACCTGATAGTATGCCTAGATTATGAGCTCGTCATTTCACACCTCAACATGACCTATTCTATTTTCCATCCTATCCTTTTTAGGAAATATTTAACAGTACGTCTTTTGGAATGATCATTTAATTTTATCACTTATAAACATATACCAAGACAATTCAATTCCTTATCTGACTCACTAGAATTTTTTTTGTTGAATTGGCATCTACTTCATTAAAAAGAATCACATTAAAACAAAAATTGTATAAACCATTTCATTACATATATATAAACATATATCACAAATCCATATGTCCATATATATAAAAACTATGTCCAGAAAAATATCCAAAACGAGTATAACATAACAAAATTGGGCTTTCCTCCCATATATCTGCAACATAAAATGCACCAAAAGTCCATCATACTAAATAACACTAGTCATATCGAGGAGGCATATGGTCATTATAACAAATGAATACTCTCACGACCTTCCATATAAGGCTCCCAAACTGGTTCCCCACACCTACTATGCTCCTTTGCATATGCAGAGGTATATCATCCATATGTGGCACAAGAATTACCACAACCAAATGCTCGAGATTCTCCTCGAGATCCTCCAAAAGCTCTACATCAGCTCTCCCACCATGCGGTCCTCTCCCAATCCCAAGTTGTTCACCTTGCCTATTCAGTGGCGACACACCTTCTCGACGTTCTGGCGCACAATCTTCCCATCACAAATTATTTGTTATGTTACACACAAAAAAAATTATATATCATAAAATCACAAAACATTAAAAATACAAAAGAAAAATATATATAATGAAAATTTTATCTTTATTACCAAACTCATCACTAAATATTTTCCCCTTGGGTAGAACCATATTTGGATCATCACGGTAATCCACACCGTAATATGCATAATCATATATCGCCACTATCTCACAATCCCAATATCGAAACAATTTGTCATCAAACTGGAATTTTATCCCCCCCCCCGAGTCGGGACAACAAATATGTCCATTTCTTCATATTTGGATATCTATACCTAGCATCTGCCACCACATCCCATGGAGGTGATGAAGGCACCCACTCGAGAAAGAAATATAACAAAATGGATCCATAACAAAATTTCTTTTGTTGACCCAACCTGCACTTTGTCAACTGGTCCTTCATATTTTCCAACACTGCAACACACTAGTTATATACTTTAAGGGAAAAGCTAATCAATGCATAATATACTTGGCTCCTCGAAGCCAAGTGCGGCCCAGTACTCCCTATCGTACTTGTGATGGTGAATAAAATGATATGTAAGATCAAGTCCATTGCCTAACTAATTGGTAGATTATTACTGCTCTTCTGCATACCCAGGTGATAGTAGCATGCCACATAGTCATCCACCCGATCTGCACCACCCCTCTGCCACCTACCAATACCATGGTGGCACCACAAGGAGACAATCCCATAAGAAAGTATATATCCTCAATCTCAAAGGTTAATATCTGGTCTCGTACCACAAAGTCTTATTGATATGCATCCCACATATCAACCAACATTTGTAACATGACTGGTTGAGCTCACATGTTCTAACAAAGGAAGAATTTTAGTAACCCACAATTCCTCAAAGCATCTAAAGTGGGAGGATCATCCAATGCAACATTATCATTCTCTTCATGTATGTGTCCTCTCCACTCCAACATCGTTGCTCACACCTGCCACAAACACCAATTGTTTTTTAGAACCCATTCATATACAATACTCATCAAATGTTATGCAAAACATGCCAAAAATACACTCGGTCGCAACCCTCATGAGCAGAGAGGGCGACCGATCATGACTAATTCATTTGGTTGTGACCTATTTTGGTCGATAGTGTGATTGTCCACGACCATACTGGTTGGTCTCCCCTCAAATCTACCATGGACGTGACCGATCGGGATTTCCTTCTTCACACAGAGTGACCAAACCATTCGGTTGCTCCCCACAAGGACACCAGTCGCAACCATGCAAACTCGAAAATTTCAAGTCCTGCCACTAATAAATAAATGCATGAAACACAAAAATGCAAGATGGGTTTTGTAAGATGAGGTCCAACCTATTTTTTTCTAACTGAAAGGTACAACATATGTGGTTCCACGCTCCGCAATCACCACTACAAATATGAACAAGAATAGGGATATCCAAAGTTTCACCAAGCTAAATGGGTAAAATGAGTTAAAAAAACTATTTTTTTAACCACATATAGCTTCATCTTAACCCTATTCACACTATAAAAATCTTTTTTTCTTCATTTTTGGCTATTTATCATTTTTTTTTCTCATGAAACCATATATTAACCTTGTTTTTGTCAGGAACACTATCTACATAAGCTATGGAACCATTCTATGGAGTCTTTTTCAAGCTATTTTTTGACTCCTTAAAACATAAAAGATCACTGAGTATGCTTGTCTTTTCACACTCGTATCATGGATTTGAAAAGATGTCTACCTGGTATAAGTTTACCCCTTTTTTCGGGCCAAACGAACTATTTATGAAAAGTAGAACACCCTATCCCTTGTGGTTAGGAGAGTTTTCCTTCTCACTATTTTAAACTTTTTCGGGCCCAAGAGACTAAAATTTACGATAAAAGTACCCCCTGAGTCTTCTTTAATTTTTTCACACTCCCTAAAAATGAAAACACCGACAAGAGAAAACCTGCCTAAGCTCGAGAAAAATCCACATGTAAGTATATAACTTTTTCTTTACGACCTTTTCAAACTCTCTAAATAGGAAAATGCCATCAAGTTTTCCTTATTTGGACTCGTTAAAATTTACATTGAAGGACCCATTCATGGGACCAAACCCCTCCTTCCTCAGGTTCATTAATAATATGTCAAAGGACTCATCACCAGATGAGTTATAACGAGCATTTTTTATCCTCCTCCAGCTCGTAAAACTAGAAAGAGGTACTCATTGATCATGGTGGGGAATTTTTAGAGGGGTTTTCCATCTTTTTGTCATCATTAACTAACATATGTCATTACTTTGTGTCTTCCTTGAGAAACACACCTATTTTATCACCTCATACAATAGTCGGGTTTTCCATTTTCTCTCATTTGACCACCATTCCCATCATTGTGTCATGTTCCCCTCACCGGTTCATGAACAATTATTATGGTCTTCACTTGACTTAATGATTCTAAGTCAATACATTTGTCATGCATACTTGTTCAAGGGAATTCCTACATACATTAGTCACTAGTCATCCCTTTATGCTTGTTTATCGCCACCATCCCTGTTTCATTCGTGCTCCACTATTATCATTTTCACACCATCCATTGTTTCTTGTTTTATGTCGATTGATGGGGAATACATCAAGGCCCTCCTTCGATCGATTTCATCATGTCGACTTCATCTCATTATCCAGGATTGAAATATAGAAACCCACTAGTACCCTGGGAATTGTAGACATCAGTGGCAGGTGTCCTTGCATTTTGACAGCGGGTTTACATCATTGATTCCTGTCAAATGACTCTACGAGTGTTCGAATTCAACTCCTTTATTCACACTTGGTGTATTTTACTTAGTATATTGGGTTCCATCATAATCATCGGTGGACTCCCTCACATTTGATAATGGTATACATCAATGACTAGTAATCAGACGGTTTCTACCATGCTCGACTTCAACTCCTTTATTCTCATGTCGTAGAATCATGCCACTCGGATTACAGACGAATACCTTGGGGAATATTAATCTCTTGTTCCACGATACTCTTTCCCAGGTTGCGGTGGAGTTATTTCCAAGCTCACTGCTTTGTGTGACATCACATAGATCCACATTTGTACTTGGTCATTGCTATGATTTCACTTGCATCTTTCATGGATCCACAGTGTATACTTTCATGGCCATGAATCAAGTCATGTTTGTTTCTTGATGGATCCACAATGTATTCCCTTATTTCCATCACTTTCATCATGCATAGATAAGAAGTGTATTTATGGAGGCTATGATATCATCTGTCTTACCGAGAATGGGAATGCCCACCTCGGGGATATTTTTTGCAGGACCGATGATGATCTTCTCAAAGATCCTTGCCCACAACTCTGCCCCTTTTATTGGTAAAGTATTTCAGCCATTATACACCTCTTCTTACCTCACACTTTAGGGGGGATTTTTTATAGCATTATTAACCCCCTAACCATTAAGACATCATCTCCTAAAGGTCACCTATCCAATTCATTCATCTTTCATCATCTTCCCATTATGTTTATAGCCTAATATCCATTTGGTATCCCTTGTCATCCGTCAAGCCTACAAACGAAGGGGTTGGTTTTCCTTTCTGTACTGCAAAGTCGCGACCGAGTTGCTCTCTCTATGTACTTAGGTTGCGACCGAGCTTAGAAGTTCCATTTTTTGGAATTGGTTGTGATGGATGAGACCTCACTCTGATGTCTAGGGGTTTAGTCTCAAGAATGATTCCAATATAATACTGAAGATATTATCCTATTAACCATATGGCCTTATCTCTAAATACCTATAAGAACCAATCCATTTCCATGGGAAAGGGGAGAAAGAACTAGCAAATTTACCTTGGCGTTTTGGTGTCAATACATGGGAAAGGAGATTGGAAGAAATATATCTCTTCATTTTACACCTTTAAGTGGTAATATTGCTTACTTTATTAATAGAAGATATGTTGGATGTTTCCCTCTAAAAAAAAATTCATGTAAGTTTGTGTGCTCATTGGTAGAGAATTGATATATTTGTATATCATCATATATTATCAAGTTTAGAAACATCCTTTGCTTGTATCTATGTTCATGTCTTAGGTATAGGAAGAACCTAAGGGAAATCAACTCCTACAAGGTATAAAATCCCTACAACACTAGGTTCCCCCGAAGTCCTTCCAAGAATGATTGGTTGGGAAAGTGAATTGAATTATGCTTCCCTTTCTAACTGCTAGCAAATAGGATAAAATCTAGAAATGGATTTAAATAATTGCCTTGGTATATGTGCAAGGATCCCCGAGTTAGACATTATTATGTCCATCAAATGACATCTACCCCAAATTGGCAAGTTGGTTCAACCTAATCCAAATGAAGTAAAGTTGGAGGAGGCCATGCACTCTATAGAACTAGCCCTCACAATCCCAC
>JZKD02S0624776.1:3666-15776 GCA_000966675.3 Picea glauca | reverse complement strand
CAATACTTTAGAACTAGGGAAAGAGTAGTATTCTGTCTCAGTTTGTTCCAGATCCAGGTGGATCTGTGGAGATTGGTCTGTGTCCGCACTCACGAATTTATCCTAGAACACCCTTTGGCTTGTGTAATGCCTCCTCCACCTTCCAAAGCCTCATGAATCATGTCTTTTGTCCTTTTCTCTGTCATTTTTTCTTAGTTTTTTTTTATGATATCCTCATCTATAGAAAAACCTGGACATACCATCTTGCTCATGTGGATCGAGTTCTCCATATACTCTCTCAACACCAACTTTTCCTGAAACAGTCTAAATTTTCTTTTGGCGCCTCAGAAGTAGAATACTTGGGTCATCTGGTTGGCAAGGATGGCATTGGGGTGGATCCTAAAAATATTGAAGCTATGCAACACTGAACTCACCCAAAGACTCTCAAAATCTTGCGTGGATTTTTGGGCTTAACAAGTTATTATCGCAAGTTTGTTAAGAATTATGGAAAGATTGCAGCACCTCTCACTGCTCTCCTAAAAAAGAACTCTTTCACTTGGAATCTGGCCGCTTCTCAAGCTTTTCAAACATTGAAGATGGCCATGTGCACCACTCCCATCCTGGCCCTTCCTGATTTCACAAAGACCTTTGTCTTGGAATGTGATGCCTCAGGGAAAGGAATTGGTGTTGTCCTTATGTAAGAGGGTCGGCCTTTGGCCTTTACCAGGAAGAAACTCTCTGAAAGAAATCTGGGCAAATCAATCTATGAAAAGGAAATGATGGCTATTCTGCATGTCGTTGATCTGTGGTGCCCTTATCTATTAGGGAAACATTTCCAAATTAAGACAAACCATCAAAGCCTCAAGTATTTTCTGGAACAATGCATTTCCTCCCTGGAGCAACAAAAATGGGTGACTAAGCTCTTTTTCTATGATTATGAGATCATTTACAAGAAAGGAAAAGACAATGTGGTTGCTAATGCACTTTCCCAAAAATATGAAGATGAAGGATCCATTTTTTCTCTTTCCTTCATTGTACCAGATTGGCTCCAATTCGTTCACCAGGAATGGCTACAAGATCCCAAAATTTCACATATGATCCAACAATTGCAGTCCAATGCTCCATCTTCCCCAGGGTACTCTTGGCTCCATGATGAGCTTCAATGCAAAGGCCATTTTTATTTAAGTAAAAAATCAAATCTTAAATCCATGGTACTTTCTAAGCTTCATGCTACACCCACAATGGGGCACTCCGGGTTCACCAAAACCTATGACAGGGTCAAACGTTCTTTTTTCTGGGATGGTATGAAACAGGGCATTCATAATTTTGTCACTGAATGTGATGTGTGTCAATGCAACAAGGGAGAAATAGTCAAATCCCCAGGCACACTACAACCGCTTCTGATTCAACCTGCTATTTGGAAGGATATCTCTATGGATTTTATTATAGGCTTACCCAAATCAGGAAATAAATCAGTCATCATGGTGGTTTTTTATCGCCTTTCCAAGTATGCTCATTTCTGCACTCTTCAACACCGGTTTACAACATCCACAGTGGCTCAAAGTTTCATGGATCATGTCTTCAAGCTTCATGGCATGCCGCACTCTATTGTTTTTCATCACAACCCAACTTTCACAAGCAATTTTTGGCAAGAATTGTTCAAGCTACAAGGCACCCAATTATATCTCAGCATAGCTTATCATCCCCAAACTGATGGTCAAACATAAGTTATCAACAAGTGTTTGGAAACATATTTGAGGTGTTTTGCCTCAGAAAATCAAAATCAGTGGGCTCAATGGTTACCCCTAGCTGAATGGTGGTACAACACATCATTTCATACAGCTACATGCATGACTCCTTTTGAAGTGCTATATGGATAGAGGCCACCTTTAGTTTTTTCATACTTGCCTGGTGTCTTGAAGGTCCAGGCGGTTGACCAAACACTTATAGTTTGAGAGGCTATTCTCCGTACCATCAAAGATAATTTGGTCATGGCATTGAATCGCATGAAGCAACAAGTAGATCAAGATCGCTCTGAACGTCAATTTGCAGAAGGGGATGAGGTGTTTCTTCAACTGCAACCTTACAAGAAAACTTCCTTCAAGGCTGAGCATTTTCAGAAGCTATCACCCAAATTTTATGGTCCTTATACCATTCTCAAGTGTGTGGGACAAGTAGCCTATCAATTATCTTTGCCCATTCATTTGAAGATACATCCTGTTTTTCATGTTTCATACTTAAAGAAGGTAATTGGAACTAAGTGTCAAATTCAAACCAACCTTCCCGAGTTATTCGAAGAAGGATCCATTTGGATACAACCACAAGTAGTTTTGGACCAACTTGAGTGTCACCTGCATCAGAGAACCATCAAGGAAGTATTAGTCTAGTGGAAAGATACAACTCCAGTAGATGCCACTTGGGAACCAGCTACCATTCTGCAACAATTTCCACATCTCAAGCCTTGAGGACAAGGTTGTTTTTTAGGGGGAGGACATGTTAGGGTCCTAACCCGCACATAGGTAGAACAATATATTCGGATGTAATAAAGGTAAATATTAATAAGGCCTTGCAATAAAATAGAATAATTCGAATGTAAGAATACCTAATAGAAGCTTTCTCTTCTAGAAGGATCTTCCTCTAGATGCTTCTTATGATAGACATATTTAGTATAAATAGGAGTCGAGGGTATGAGAATCCTAGGTTGGAGATTATTGTAATAGACCGCTACTCGACTAGAGGTTGCCCCTTCCAAGAGGCCCGTGAACATTTCTCTCAGAATCAAAGTGTTATTTCTGTTGTTATTCTTATATCATTTCAGTGTTATTGTGGTGATTGTTCTGGATATATTACTGTTATTCTCCCGTTTATAGCATTTTATTTATGTTCTGCATACTTTTTACATCTGGTATATTACAGAGACCATGTATGACAAGATTGAGGTGGATCTGAAAGGGGTATAGAAATCCCTCTACTCGAGCCGCTCGGTGTTTACAGCGCCATCATCATCATCAGAAGGCATAGAAGTAAGAGATGAACCTACCCAGCTGCGCAGAATAACATATCTGATAGAGGCCCTCCTTCATCATGTACAGGAAGAAAAAGAGCAGGCCATAGAGGCCTTGAATCAAGCAAAGGAGGAATCCCTAGAGAAAAATCGAGTTGCGAAGCAAGAGAAAGACGACCTCCAAGTGAAGTTTGCAGAGGACAGAGAACAGATCAAGAAAGAAAAAGAACAATTGCTCGCAAAGCAAATGGGAGTCAAGGAGGCAGTTACCAGAGCACTAAGAACTTCACTCTGTGTTGGGCCTCACATAGATAGAAGAAGACAAAGTGGAGATTCAAGTGGAGAAGCTCATTAAATCTATTCAGCAGCTTCAAGCAAGAGTGGAAGAACTAGAATTTCACGCAGTGTCAAGTACTCTGCAGAAAGTGCAAGACTAAAGAGAAGAAAATGACAGGAGCGCAGTAGAAAGAATCAAGGTGTTTTCCTTAGAATGCAAGAAACTCAGTATTCGAAGTACGCATACATATGAGTGCCTTGCATAAGACCCAGAACTAAGGACATTGGAGTCACAAATTCAAGAGGCAAAGAAACAAGCAGTGACAGTACAAGCACAGTTGAAGCTACTATCAGCAGTTGAGAAAATGAAAAGGTCACAAGAATAGCGCGTTGTTGAATAGTAGTTCCATTCCATCTAGAGTAAAATCATGGAAGTGACCCAGAGGCTCCAGCCAATGCAGGATGAAGCCTGCACACTTTTTGAGTAGATAGAGGGACAAGGAGCACAGCTAGAACAAGTAGTCACCTCAGTGGAACAACGCTTGGAAGGATCAGCCACATAGAAAGTCATCCAGGAGTTCACTGAGCAGGAAGCTCTAGCAAAGAAACAAGTTGAGGCAGCTCGAGCCAAGCTTGAGGACTTCAAAACAGAGTTTCCCAGACTAGAGTGACTTGGGATGAGTCACGGGTGAGTTTTGGGGGATTGTTGGCCCTTACCAAGTTTTGGAGAAACATGGTCATGTTTGACCAATTTTTGGGACTTCGATAGGCTAGTCGAAGATGAACACCCAGGCAAAGCAAAGATCATGGGATCTCACTCCCTTTTTATGGATTTTTGGGTTTAGGGTTTATGTAATGGGTATGGGATGTCGGCCCATGGGTTTACCCATGTTTAGGCCCCATTTCTAATGTATAAATAGATATCTAGGTGATGTAATTAAGGGAGAGACCTAGTGGAATCGGCTTAGTGCGGATCTAGAGGCTTTGTGCATATTGTGTGTTAATACTTGCAGAGCTAAGTGCAAGTGATTTTAAGAATCTTGTGTGAAGGTTGTGTAAGAAGGCTTTGTGTTGTGACCTAACTTGGGGAAGGAGGATCTAGCAAGGTGCACGCAGATGTCATGTCCTATGCGGAGTGGGTTCTGAAGCTCTGTGCATGTACAAAGATTGACAGAAGATAATAAAGAATAATAAGAGTTGGTGGACATAGCCCCATACTAGGGTGAACCACGTATATCATGTGTTATGGTTGCTTTGTGCAGTATAGTTGATATGTTATTGATGTAATTTATTCTTAGTGTTATAATATTTAGGTTAAATGCATCTGATATAGTAGCTCAGTGCTTATGTTGTGAATGAATGCTAGATTTGATTCGATGCTATGTGTTGAATGGATAAATGAGATTATATCTTGATGAATATTGAGTTGTTCTGTAATTAGGTTTCTAACTTGTGATGTGAATAAGGGTAAAATATAATGAATGTTAACTATTAAGTGCTTTGTTAAGTATTATAATCATAGATCTGTGTCCCAGCTAGGTTGTAGACACTTGAGTCCTACAACTCCCCCTACCTCTACCTCGGGTGAGACTTCATCTTCTTCGCAGGTGTTGTCAAAAGGGCCGGTAGTTAGGGTTTTGTTGGTGCATTGTTGAAGCATTGAACCCTGGGTCTACCCCTATGTCCCAATAGACACTATCAAATGTTGTTTGTAAGTACCCTACTTACGACAAAGAAATGTACTCCATTGTGCAAGCCTGCCACCAGTGGAGAGATTACATTCTTTGGAAGGAGACAGTCATCCACACTGATCACGAGCCACTACAGTTCATGCAGACTCAAGGAAAATTGCAGAATGACCACCATCAGAAGTGGTCCACATACTTACAGCAGTTCCACCTCAACATCAAGTATAAAATAGGAAGTACCAATCGATTTGTTGATTTCCTCGGTCGACCTCCAGTTGTGGCACTCACCATAGTGCTAGACTCTTGCGGCCACAAGATCTTTGGATAGCCCCACCTCTATGAGATAGACCTTGAATTCTCCAACACCTACCAAATGTTGGGTGCCAACTCAGTGGTTGATCATTTCCATCTTCAAGATGCATTGTTGTGTCATCTAGGCCATCTCTACATTCCATCAAGCAAGCACACGAAGTTGATTTGGGAAGATCACTACAGTCAGTTGGCAGGACACTTTGGCATTGAAAAGACAATGGTAGTGTTTCAGAAACATTTCTACTGGTCGCAACTTCGACAGGATTTAGGCAAGTATATCAAGTCATGCACCGCCTGCGTTATTGCCAAACCNGAACACCCAGGCAAAGCAAAGATCATGGGATCTCACTCCCTTTTTATGGATTTTTGGGTTTAGGGTTTATGTAATGGGTATGGGATGTCGGCCCATGGGTTTACCCATGTTTAGGCCCCATTTCTAATGTATAAATAGATATCTAGGTGATGTAATTAAGGGAGAGACCTAGTGGAATCGGCTTAGTGCGGATCTAGAGGCTTTGTGCATATTGTGTGTTAATACTTGCAGAGCTAAGTGCAAGTGATTTTAAGAATCTTGTGTGAAGGTTGTGTAAGAAGGCTTTGTGTTGTGACCTAACTTGGGGAAGGAGGATCTAGCAAGGTGCACGCAGATGTCATGTCCTATGCGGAGTGGGTTCTGAAGCTCTGTGCATGTACAAAGATTGACAGAAGATAATAAAGAATAATAAGAGTTGGTGGACATAGCCCCATACTAGGGTGAACCACGTATATCATGTGTTATGGTTGCTTTGTGCAGTATAGTTGATATGTTATTGATGTAATTTATTCTTAGTGTTATAATATTTAGGTTAAATGCATCTGATATAGTAGCTCAGTGCTTATGTTGTGAATGAATGCTAGATTTGATTCGATGCTATGTGTTGAATGGATAAATGAGATTATATCTTGATGAATATTGAGTTGTTCTGTAATTAGGTTTCTAACTTGTGATGTGAATAAGGGTAAAATATAATGAATGTTAACTATTAAGTGCTTTGTTAAGTATTATAATCATAGATCTGTGTCCCAGCTAGGTTGTAGACACTTGAGTCCTACAACTCCCCCTACCTCTACCTCGGGTGAGACTTCATCTTCTTCGCAGGTGTTGTCAAAAGGGCCGGTAGTTAGGGTTTTGTTGGTGCATTGTTGAAGCATTGAACCCTGGGTCTACCCCTATGTCCCAATAGACACTATCAAATGTTGTTTGTAAGTACCCTACTTACGACAAAGAAATGTACTCCATTGTGAAAGCCTTCCACCAGTGGAGACATTACATTCTTGGGAAGGCGCCAGTCATCCACACTGATCACGAGCCACTACAGTTCATGCAGACCCAAGAAAAATTGTAGAATGACCACCATCAGAAGTGGTCCACATACTTACAGCAGTTCCACCTCAACATCAAGTATAAAATAGGAAGTACCAATCGATTTGTTGATTTCCTCGGTCGACCTCCAGTCATGGCACTCACCACAGTGCTAGACTCTTGCGGCCACAAGATCTTCGGATAGCCCCACCTCTATGAGATAGACCTTGAATTCTCCACCACCTACCAAATGTTGGGTGCCAACTCAGTGGTTGATCATTTCCATCTTCAGGATGCATTGTTGTGTCATCTAGGCCATCTCTACATTCCATCAAGCAAGAACACGAAGTTGATTTGGGAAGCTCACTACAGTCAGTTGGCAGGACACTTTGGCATTGAAAAGACAATGGCAGTGTTGCAGAAACGTTTCTATTGGTCGCAACTTCGACAGGATTTAGGCAAGTATATCAAGTCATGCACCGCCTGCGTTATTGCCAAACCAACCACTAAGAAAAATGGCTTGTACACCCCTCTTCCTACTCCTGACAGACCATGTGAATCCATCTCAATGGACTACATGTCAGGCCTCCCATCCACCAAGAAGGGAAATGAATTTTTTTTTGTGGTTGTTGATCGCTTTTCCAAGATAGCGATTCTAGCCACCTGCAAGAAGAACATCACATCAAAATCCACTACCAAGCTCTTCTTTGAATGAGTATGGGTACATTTTGGGATCCCACAAACTATTATCTAAGACCGTGACAGTTGGTTCCTTGGCACATTCTGGTCGAGCCTCTAGTCACTATTGATACCAAGCTCACCAAATCCACTTCCTTCCACCCCTAGACAGATGGCCAAAATGAGGTCGTCGATCAGATGATTGTATATGTCCTATGCATGTACAATTAAAAACACCCTCGCACATGGCATGGGAGTCTTCCCTATGTCCAACATAGCTACAACCGAACCCTACATATCTCAACTAGTCACATCCCCTTTCTGGTGGGGTTGGGATTCCAACCATTGGGCCCCATGGATGTTTCACTACCCATGGTGACCACCTCGGTCGAATTGTCCCATGCTCCACCAGATGTTGACAAAGCCACCCAGTTCATTGAGTGGATCCAACACATCCACTAACAAGTTAAGTATATTCTACATAAGTCTAATTCAAAGTACAAGCAGCGCCATGATCAACATCGAGTGCCACATAATTTTCAGGTGGGACACAAAGTTTGTTTGAACTTGTAGAAAGAATGCCTTGCAAGGCCCCATTAGAATATTTTCCCACTCTGTTATGGGTATTACACCATCACAAAGGTTGTGGGTGAAAATTCTTTTGATCTCAACATTCCCCCTTTCCTTGGCCTGCGCCCAGTCTTCAATGTGGCTCTCCTTCAGCCATATTTCCCACCATTATTGGACACCTCAGAGATAACAGAGAAGTTGAAACCAACAAATCTCAAACATGACTACATGCAACAGGAATCTAGTGATCATATTGTGGACACACATATCAAGGGCACTCGACAACAAAGGATCCAACTTTATTGAGTCATCCAAGCAGGGCAGCTCCTGCACCAAGGCAAGTGGCTCACCCGAGGCCAAATTCAGCATTAATATCCTCATCTGATGGCGAAGCTCAATGAAATGGATACCATTTCTTCCTAAGGAGAGATAAATTATCCAGTTGGATATCGGTGGCCACCCACCTTTTCCAACTCGCTCAAAATAGTTTTCTGGCAATTTACTATTTTTAGCAGTTTTAAACTTCCAGGGACTAAATGAAGGTTTTTTGGGATCGAGATTCTCAATGATAGAAAAAGACTTTGATTGACATCCAAAAATGAATCTCCTCAATGATACCTTTCCAATGGGCTATCGTGCACCTAAAACGGAGATCGTACGCAAAAGTTACGACCCCAAGAAGTTGATGTACTAACTTACCCAAATGAGGCCCACATGACTTTTGGCGCTTCATCTCCTAGGGTTAGGTTTTGGATGTCTATGGTTTTTGACATTCATTTTTATTTTAAAAAGGCCTTTAGAGCCTCATTGTAATCATCTTCTTGCGAATGAGCACAGTTGTCACATCTCTTCTCAAAGATAAGCTGCCAGCATTCCAGCAAGCTTGTTTTTCGTTGCATTTTACAGTTTTAATTTATTTCCTTATTGAATAGAAAACCAATTTTACTGTATATTTGTTATTCTGTGTTAAGCATATTTTAATAATCTGTACTCATTTTGTTCTTCTCATAAAATCTGGATCACTTATGTTTATAAATGCATGTAGGAACCAACCTATTAGAGACACCAATCTACTTAAATGAGCACCAACTCAACAATATGTAGGAACCAACCTACTGGAGACACCAATCTCCTCAACTAAGCACCAAATCAATAGGATGTAGGCACCAACCTACTAGAGACACCAGTCTCCTCAACTGAGCACCAACTCAATAAGATATGTGTAGACACCAATCTAAGATCTTCATACACAAAGTAATTTTGACTTCACTTGCATGGTTCATTCCATAGACAATTCTTCACACCCTAGCAAGCCTCATAGCATCATTCCCAAAATGTAATCACTGATGGAAACATCCACCAACGGAAACAACCACCGATGGAAACATTCAGTAACAACAACATCCACTAACAGAAATATCCACTAATGAAAAAATCACAACCTCAAAATAATGCACACAGCAGCATCATGAACCTTTAGTCCTTCATAACACACCTTGAGAATAATAAAGACCTCAAGAAAATCCCTTATACTTCTCTTTCATACCAGAAAGACACCACGACACCTTTAGTGCACCTCAAACTTGATCTCCTGTTTAGTTACTCTCCAAATGCAAAAATATTTCATGTATTTATAGTAGTTTTGTCCCCACTTTCAGGGCCCACCTGTAAATACTGGTTGAGCCAACCTCAATTTTATGTTTCGGTTGTCGAACGGAAAAATTCATATCTCCTCATTCCTAGAGAGTAATTCCATATACCGTTGAAAAGGTCTCAAAATAATATTTCCAACCATATAACTTGTGAACCTGTTTGAGCTTGGTATGTAGGGTAAAAATGCATTCAAATATAGGGCATCCAAACTAACCATCCAAAATCCAAAAGTAATACTTTCAACAATCTCCATCTTCCAATATTTATTTGGACATCTGTAGGATTGTAATATTTATCTAGAACATTTGTAGGCTCCCCCTATCTTTGACATCAATGACAACAATATTTCCAACAATACCCATGCTCATCAAGATATCTCCAAAGAATGATACAATGATGGACCATGGAATAAATGGGCCATGTCAATGAGGGAAAATGTTGTCACAAAATAATGCAAGATGTGATCATGAAGAAGGGACACTAGTTCATGATAAAATGATATCAGTAGTCATATATACATTCCTAGACTCAAGAGGTAGGGACAAACATAAAATCACAGTGAAGACTACAACTAATTTGAACACATAGGAATTGATGCTCCCTTAGGGAGGAAACAAAAAACCAAAAGAGCCTTGCTAAATAGGAAGGGGACCCAAGATATAAAGTGAGATATCAGGAGGGAAGGTCAAGCTAGTGTTTCTAATAACTATTATATAGAGCCCATAGAATCCAATTAATTGCAACTAAGGTTGAATCATTTAAAATAACATGTACAAATATCAACAGTGTGATAATGTGTTGGAGTTGAGCATGTGAAATACTACCAAGTCCAAGAGAAATGAGGACTCTCTTAGATTGGCATAAGGCAACCCATTAATAAGGAAAATGGGACCAAGGTACATAATTTAGTAAGACTAACTCCTCAAATCTAGGTGTTGGTGTCGATAAAGAAAATTATGATGGAACCTAGGGATAAAGGAACCCCTAGGGACTAACATCCAAAGTAGGGAAACTAGAGTTATATCTCTGGAAATAAATGTTGTGGCCAAAACATGTGGGGAGATATCTGAATGGTAAATCCTTCCTAAGGACTGAGATAAATTGCACATGTATAGGAATTTGGTACAATCAATTGGACCATTCAACCATCAAGGGTATGAATCTCAATAGTGTGATAATGAGTTGAATTCAAGCATTTGAGAAACAACAAATTCAAGGAGCCATGAGGGTTCTCTTTTGTTGGTCTCGGGTAACCAACAAATAAGTAAAATGGGCCCAAGGTACGTGATCCTATAAACCAAACCCCTAGAATATATGTGAAGTTGATAGGGGAAGGCCCATTGGAGTTAAGCAGAAAGGGAATCCTTGAAATCTAGCACAAGGTAGAAAGCATGGGACAATTAATGGAGAATTACACCAAGGTATGGCGAGAAAGAAAAAATACATGGAATCATGACTTCCCTTGTTATGATCATAAAGGAAAGCATGACTTGGAAGTGACTAAGAGAATTCCATGGGGAATGGTTAATTATTTAGAAAGAAGTTGTTCAATGAAAAATAAATAAACAAGGGGGGGAATTGGAGGCCAAAACTTGAAAAATATAGATGAAAAAATCATGGAGACAATGGTGAACTATAGGAAGACTCAGGGGGAACTGGACAAACTCTATGGGGCATAAATGTTACTCATGAAGCTTCTATGAACAAGGGAAACAAATGGATGTTGCCAACAAAGTACCATGTGTGAAAGAAGCACAAAACCCACCAGGTATTTCCAAAGGGGTGACAAGGGGATGTGAAAGATCACCATGAGGGGCAAAGGGCCCCATCAAAGAATCTAACCAATGTGTTGAGAACCACAATATTCAAATGGAGTCTTGATGGGAAAACCAAGTGGAAAAATAGGAGGAGTGTAAAAAGATAAATACCATAGTGAGCAACCAGATAAAGGTAATGTTGAAGGTAAAAATTGAAAATGGAAGTAAGTAGGGCAAGATAATTAGTGGTAATATCATTAGGGGTTATTGAATGGAGGTAAAAAAATGAATAATTGTCATAATTATGGATGAAATAGAGATCTTATGATATGTGATAGCTCAACAGATGATATACCAACCAATAATGTGGGAATCCAGAGAATAAGGTCATCAACATGATGAGGAAAAATATATGAGACTTAACTATGGGATATAAAGTATACAAACTCCCATTCCTAAGGAGGATCTGATGGCATGGGTACCAAAATGAAACAAGTTTAACTAAACTAGGGCTCCCATGTGCAAAAAGATCTACTACTAGGAAAATAATGAATGTAAGAAATGGATGGGATGAGTCATCTACCTAAATAAAAGGTGGTCCTCCAGGAAATTCCAAGGGGAATGAAAAACAAATACAGCATGCCCAAGGGGGAGATGCTAATATATATGCTAGATGAAAGAAGGTTAGTTGAATAGGTCTGCATACCATAGATCAAGGAAAGTTTCCATGGTGAATTCTTTCATACATGTCCATGAATACCAAACCATAAAGGTTCTTACGAAATGAAAACAAGAGCATATAAATTCAAATCAATGAAGGTTCCATACCATGAGGAGAGAATTCATGGCTT
>JZKD02S0624765.1:0-15777 GCA_000966675.3 Picea glauca | reverse complement strand
CTCGGGTATCCTGTACAATTTCATGTTCAAAGTAATAATAACACTACAAGGCCTAGACTCATATACAACATGACGTTTCCATAAATAAGGTTGGCCCAAAAGAACATCACAAACTGCGAGAGGAGAAACATCACACAATACCTCGTCTTTGAAGGGATTGATGTCGTACGATAGTCGAAACTGTTGGTTGACGCGAAGATTGCTTCCTTGGCGGAGCCATCCAATGGTGTATGGTTGTGGGTGTGACGTTTTTGGTAGGGGTAGCCACTTGATGACCTCTACTGAGATGATTTTCTTCTGGCTACCTCTATCAACGATGAAGTGCATCGGGGTGCCTTTTACCCACATCTGTGAATGGAAGAACCCCTCTCCTTCTTCTGGCTCGTCTTGTTCACCAGGCTGGAGCTTGGTGGTAGCAATGGTGGCACTGGGTTCCACGTCAATGATCCATATTCCCCTTTCTATTTCTGGCTCAGAGTCATAATCTACATCTGATTCAAAGTCTTTCACTTCGGCCGCCAACGACTGCTTTGAGCGGCAATCAACAGTGTTATGCCAAGGGCTCTTATGGAAGTCACACCACTTCCCGGTATCTTTCTTTGTCTTTCGGGTGTCCTTCTTTGCTTGCGGCTTGGACTGGTTGTCCTAATACTTCCTATCTTTTCTCTTTCCTTTGTTCGGTGGGTTGGGGCCACCCTTTCTTGGCTTGGTTGCGAGGGGTTCCCAGGCCCAAATTGCCGCATCTTTTTTTTGAACTTCTGCTTGATTTTGACGAAATATCGATAAGCCGCGCCCAAGGATGAGATGTCCAGAAATTCCATTTCGGTCTAGATGTATCTATGCAAAGCATTGCGATACTTGAGCACCAAATGTCGCTCTGAATATTTGATACCCAACTTGGTGCGCAAGGTATGGAAGATATTTGTGAAATCTGACACTGCTTAGTCTCTTTCTTGCCGCAATATGGTCCATTTGGTATACAGGTCGTCATAACTTCCGACGGGGTAGTATTGTTCCTTAATAGGATCCCTGAAGGATTCCCAGGTGGTCGTGACTGAAAATAATGAGGTTCCCTCTGTTTCCTTCTGCTCATAAAAAGTTTCCCACCAATCGTTGACATGGGGAACGACTTTGAGGAGCGCAAAAGTAATCTTTTCTTTATTCGAAAAGTTATGGACAAAAAAATACCCTTCTAGTAGATTCAACCACTTGTCTACAACATCTACATCTATCTGACCTTCAAATATAGGAATATCAAAGTTTATTTTTACCTTGAAGGGGGCGACGCCTCCGTTCGAAGAAGATGTGTCGCCTGTTGGTAGTCGCCGAATGATTTGCGCGAAACTGTCCATCATCTCGTTCCTCTGTTGTGTGAGGGCTTCCTCAATCAATAGTTTGAAAGGATCTCCTGTCCCATCATCTTTCTTTTCTCCTTCCATGGGAGGTTTCTTAGGCATGCGAGAGCTTCTTTCCTCAAGAGAAACAAGCTCGAGACCCAACTCTATGTACTCCGACCTCGTTGGGGACATGCATTAAGACGACAAGGATCAGACCACTCTGATACCACTGATCCCAATTTTATGAGCAGAAGGAAATGAATACAGATTATTAATAGGTTCTTAACACAAAATAACAGAGATACAGTAAAACTGGTTTTCTATTCAATAACGAAATAAGCTAAAACTACAAAAATGCAGCGGAAACAAGCTTGCTGGAATGGTGGCGGCTTATTTGTGAGAAGAGATGTGACGGCAACATGCATTCTCAAGAAGAAAATTACAATGAGGCTCTGAAGACATTTTTACAATAATAAATAATTCCAAAAACCCTAGACATCCAAAAACCTAACCCTAGGAGATGAAGCGCCAAAAGTCATGTGGGCCCCCGTTTGGGTAAGTTAGTACATCAACTTCCCGAGGTCGTAACTTTTGCATACGATCTCTGTTTTAGGCGTGTGATAGCCCGTTGGAAAGGTATCATCGAAGAGATTCATTTTGGGGGATCAAGCATGCCTTTGTCTATTCTTGAGGAGATCGATCCAGAAAAAACCTTCATTTAGGCCCTCAAAATGGCCCTGGAAGTTAAAACTGCTAAAAATAGTAAATTGCCAAAATTGTCAGAAAACTATTTTGAGCCAGTTGGAAAAGGTAGGTGCCCACCAATATCCATATGGATCAATCCTCCATCCTTAGGAAGCAATGGTCTCCATTGCATTGAGGTCCCCCATCAGATGAGGAAATTTCTCCTGAATTTGGCCCCGGGTGAGCCACTTGCCTTGGTGCAGGAGTTGCCCTGCTTTGATGACCCGATAAAGCTGGATCCTTTGTTGTCAGGTGCCCTTGATCTGTCTGTCCAGAATCTAATCATTGGATGCCTATTGTAGTCAATCGGGGTTGAGCTCTGTTGGCGTCAGTTGTTCTGCTACTTCTGAGGTGTCCAATAATGGTGGGAAATAAGGGCGAAGGAGATCCACGTTGAACACTGGGTGTAAACCAAGGAAAGGAGGAATGTTGAGCTCAAAATAATTATCCCCAACGTCCTTGGTGATAGTGTACGACCCATAATGGAGTGGGCGAAGCTTCTGATGGGGTCTTGTAAGGCGTTCTTTCTGCAAGTGCAACCAAAATTTGTCACCCTCCTGAAACTTATGCGACACCTGATGTTGATCATGGCATTGTTTGTACTTGTCATTGGACTTCTATAGGATATATTGAACCTATTGGCGGATGTGCTAGATCCACTCAATGAACCGGGTGGGTTTGTCAGCTTCATTTGGAGCAGGAGATGAGTCGGTCGAGGTGACTGCAAGGGGAAGTGCAACATCTATGGGTCCCAATGGTTGGAATCCCAACCCCACTTGAAAGGGGCTGTGGCCGGTTGAGCTATGAAGGGCTCGGTTGTAGCTATGCTAGACATAGGGAAGGCTCTCATCCCATGTGCGAGGGTGCTTTGAATTATACATGCGAAGGATATGCACAATCATTCGATTTACAACCTCGGTTTGAACATCTGTCTGGGGGTGGAAGGCTGTGGATTTGGTGAGCTTGGTGTCCATCAGTGACCAGAGGCTCGACCAGAATGTGCTGAGAAATCGACTATCCCAATCTGAGATAATGGTTTGTGGGATTCCAAAATGTACCCAGACTCGTTCAAAGAAGAGCTTGGCAGTGGCCTCTGTTGTGATGCTCTTCTTCCAGGCAACTAGAATCGCCATCTTAGAAAAGCGATCAACAACCACAAAAACACAGTCATTCCCCCGCTTGGTGGATGGGAGGCCGGACATGTAGTTCATTGAAATGTATTCCCATGGCTTGTTAGGAGTAGGAAGAGGGGTGTACAGGCCCTGTTTCTTAGTGGTCAGTTTGGAAATAGCGTAGGCAGTGCAGGACCTGATATACTTGCTGACCTCCTGTCGAAGTTTCGGCCAGTAGAAATGTTTCTGTAGCATCGCCATTGTCTTTTCAACACCAAAGTGTCCTTCCACCCAAATATAGTGGGCTTCCCAGATCATCTTCGCTCGCTCAATTGATGGAACACAGATATGGCCCAGACGACACAACAACCCATTCTGAAGATGGAAATTATCGACAACTGCGTTTGCACCCAACATTTGGTAGGTGGTGGCGAAGTTAGGGTCTGTCTCATAGAGTTGGGTCCATCCAGATGTCTCATGGCTGTAAGAGTCTAATACCGTGGTGAGTGTCGCGACTGGCGTCCTGCTGAGGCAATCGCCGACGCAATTGGTGCTTCCTGTTTTATACTTGATGTTGAGGTGGAATTGTGGCAAGTATGTGGAACACTTTTGATGGCGGTCATTCTACAATTTTCCCTGTGTCTGCATGAACTAGAGTGGATTATGATCAGTGTGGATGACTGTCTCCTTCCCAAGAATGTAATGTCTCCACTAGCGGCATGCTTTCACAATGGAGTACATTTATTTATCGTAAGAAGGGTACTTACGGATAGTATCTGACAGTGTCTCACTATGATAGGCCACGAGGTGGCCATGCTGAGTGAGAACGACGCCCACATCATAGTCTGAAGCATCTGTCTCGATCTCAAAAGGATGTTGCAGGTCTGGTAGTGAAAGTACTGGGGCTAAGCACAAGCGCTACTTCAAATCATCGAACGCTTGTTGTCGTGACCGACCCCATGCAAATTTCTCCTTACCACCACCCCTGTTTATTTGGTTGAGGGCCCATGCAATATGGGAGAAACCCAACATGAACTTGCGGTAGAAATTGGCAAGGCCCAAGAAGCTCTGAAGCTCAATGAGTGTTGCTAGGGCTGGCCAGTCACGGATGACTTGGATCTTGGATGGATCCACATGTACGTCATGCTGATCAATGATGTAGCCCATGTAATGGACCCTGTCCATGCCGAAGGAGCATTTTTCCAAGTTGGCGTATAGCTTGTGCAGCCACAGGGTGTGCAGAGCCTGCTGAATATGCTGCAAGTGTTCGGCCCAAGTCTTGCTGTAAATTAGAATGTCATCCAGATACACCACTACAAAAGTATTGGTGAATGGTCTCAGGATATTGTCGATCATCCTCAAGAAAGTGGCTGGAGAATTTGTCAAACCAAAGGGCATGACCAACCATTCAAAAAGGCCTTCCTTTGACTTGAAGGAATTCTTCCATACATCTGTTTGTTCTATCGGGACCTGGTGGTATCCAGACTTCAGATCAATCTTACTGAAGTATTTGGCCACCGTGAGTTGATCAAGGAGTTCATCGATTCGGGGAATCAGGTACCGGTTTTTTATTGTGATTTTATTCAAAGCCTAGTAATCAATACAGAGTCACCAGGTCCCATCTTTCTTCTGTACCAGCATGATTGGGCTCCCGCAAGGTGATGAGTTGGGGCGGATGTGCCCCTTGTGGAGAAGTTCTTAGATCTGTCACTTGATCTCCTCATTCTCTAACAAAGAGTGACGATAGACAGGCCCATTGGGTAGTGGTGCCCCGGGGGTCAGATCGATGAGGTGCTTGACTTGGCAGCGTAGAGGTACCCCTGTAAGCGAGGAGAATATATCTGATTATTCTTCCATGACCTTATCTACTTGCTTCTGCTATGTGGAGAGGTCATCCGTAGAGACCCTGGATGTGGCTGTGATCTTTCCCTTATTCTGAGAGTGAATCATGAAGAAGACAAACTTCCCCATTTGAGAGATGACCTTCCTGCATTTCTTAGCAGAGATCAAGGAAATAACACTAAGTGTGACTACCTCAGGTATCCTGTACAATTTCCTATTCAAAGTAATAATAACACTACGAGGCCTAGACTCATATACAACATGACGTTTCCATAAATAAGGTTGGCCCAAAAGAACATCACAAAATTCGAGAGGAGAAACATCACACAATACCTTGTCTTTGAAGGGATTGATGTCGTACGAAAGTCGACACTGTTGGCTGACGCAAAGATCACTTCCTTGGCGGAGCCATCCAATGGTGTATGGTTGTGGGTGTGGTGTTGTTGGTAGGGCTAGCCTCTTGACGACCTCTGCTGAGATGAGGTTCTTCTAGCTACCGCTATCAACGATGAAGTCTAGTGGGATGCCTTTTACTCACATCTTTGAATGGAAGAGGCACTCTCCTTCTTCTGGCTCGTCTGGTTCACCAGGCTCGAGCTTGGTGGTATCAACGGTGGCACTGGGTTCCGCGTCAATGATCCGTCTTCCCCTTTCTGGTTTTGTATCGGAGTCATAATCTGCATATGATTTAGAGGCTTTCACTTCGGCCACTAGTGACTGCTTTGAGCAGCAATCAACAGTGTTATGCCAAGGGCTCTTATGGAAGTCGCACCACTTCCCGGTATCTTTCTTTGTCTTTTCGGTGTCTTTCTTTGCTTACGGTTTGGACTGGTTGTCTTGATACTGTCCATCTTTGCTCTGTCCTTTGTTCGGTGGGTTGGGGCTGCCCTTTCTTGGCTTTTGTTGTGAGGGGTTCCCAGACCCAAATTGCCGCGTCTTTTGTTTGAGTTTTTGCTTGATTTTGACGGCATATCGGTAGGCCGTGCCCAAGGATTAGATGTCCAAAAATTCCATTTCGGTCTGGATGTATCTATGCAGATCACCGCGATACTTGAGCACCAGATGTCGCTCTGAATCTTTGATACCCAACTTGGTGCGCAAGGTATGGAAGATATTTATGAAATCTGGCACTACTTGGTCTCTTTCTTGCCGCAGTGTGGTCCATTTGGTATACAGGCCGTCATAACTTCCGACAGGGTAGTATTGTTCCTTAATAACATCCCTGAAGGATTCTCAGGTGGTCGTGACTGAAAATAATGAGGTTTCCTCTGTTTCCTTTTGCTCACAGAAAGTTTCCCACCAATATTTGACATGGGGAACTGCTTTGAGGAGTGCAAAAGTAATCTTTTCTTTATTCAAAAAGTAATGGATAGAAAAATACCCTTCTAGTAGATTCAACCACTTGTCTACAACATCTACATCTATCTGACCTTCAAATATAGGAATATCGAAGTTTATTTGTACCTTGAAGGGGGCAGTGCCTCCGTTCAAAGAATATGCGTCGCCTGTTGGTAGCCGCCGAAGGATTTGCACGAAACTATCCATCATCTCGTTCCTCTATTGCGTGAGGGATTTCTCAATCAATAGTTTGAAAGGATCTCCTGCATACGATCTCTGTTTTAGGCATGTGATAGCCCATTGGAAAGGTATCATTGAGGAGATTCATTTTGGGGGCTCAAGTATTCCTTTGGCTATCATTTGGGAGCTCGATCCCGAAAAACCTTCATTTAGGCCCTCAAAATGGCTCCAGAAGTTAAAACTGCTAAAAATAGTAAATTGCCAAAATTGTCAGAAAACTGTTTTGAGCTAGTTGGAAAAGGTAGGTGGCCACTGATATCCATCTGGATCAATTATATATACACAAACATGATTGTCTTATCGAAAGACAAGCACTAATGCGCTACAAATACAGATTTTTGTGGAGATTGTTTTTGCATTATTACTACTATTATGGTTAAAGAGCACTAGTGCATTATGATTTGAAAGCATTGGTGAGTTTATATTTTGATGACACATTTCTATGATGCTATAGACTCCCAAGTGGTACAATAATGTAGGGTTGTAACAATGCTTGTATTAGTTCTTCTTGCACCAGTGTGTGATGTAGATGTTTAAACTAATGTATTATGTGGATGCGTGAATGCATGCATTTGGATCTCGATGACGCACCATCACAACATTGCAGGTCCCCGAATGGAATGAGAATGCATGGTTGTAAAAATGATTGTATTAGTTCCAGGTGTAGTGGTGCATTGTATATACACAAACATGAGTGTCTTATGGAAACACAAGCACTAATGCGCTACAAAAACATATTTTTGTGGAGATTTTTTTTGCATTGGTATTGCTATTATGGTTAAATAACACTAGTGCATTATGATTTGAAAGCATTGGTGAGTTTATATTTTGATGACACATTGATATGATGTTATAGTCCCCCAAGTGGGACGATAATGTAGGGTCGTAACAATGCTTGTATTAGTTCTTAGTGCACTGGTGTGTGATGTAGATGTTTAAACTAATATATTATGTGTATGCATGAATGTGTGCATTTGGATATTGATGACGCACCATCACAACATTGTAGATCCCTGAATGGAACGAGAATGCATGGTTGTAACAATGATTGTATTAGTTCTATTGCAGTGGTGCTTTATAGATACACAAACATGAGTGTCTTATGGAAACACAAGCACTAAAGCAGAAGCACCAGTGCATGTTGTATACATAAGCATGAAGTGTTATTGGTACATAAGCCTCGATAAGTTCTCCACAAGCCTTGGTGCGCTATATAAATTTTTTTTTTGGAAAATGTAACTTGTGTGTTTTGTTGATTTTATATCATTTTAATGCACTACTTAGAATTGTAAGTAAATATTTTCTAAAATGGAAAATAATATCCAAAAATTAAATCGTTATTATAGTAGTATTAAAAATTAAATTTTAGTTAAGCCCCCGAGGTGTAGAACAGTTGGTGATGGAGTATATTGTTAAGGCACTCTGTTATGTGAAGTCATTGGTTCAAAACCCTCGACTATCCTTGTGTGTTGTGTGAGGGGTTGCATTGGTATGCCTAGGGTTATAGTGGTATCAGTCAGATAACACGACCATGTGTCATGCGAGTATGCACCTGACTAGTTGTTGATTTCCCTAGTAAAAAAAATGAAATTTTAGTTATTGTATTTTGATGTAGTCATTGCATAGATGCATTGTGTATTTAAATGAATATAATAAACAATGTCACATCTAACATTGAACATTTTTTCATTAGAATATCGTATGCATTTTTTCTTAGAAGGGGTAATTTTAAGGATGGAAATTTATCTTAGAATAGAGAAATCTTGGCGAATCTTACTAATCCTTAATATGTAAACTATAAAATGTTTGGCAATATTTTTGTAAAAATATTCAAATTTCTAAATATTTTGACAACACTAAAATATGTCATTTAAAAGGACAATGATCTTAAGGCTTCATTTAATTATCAACCCGAGGTTCATTTGGAACTTATGAGACACAGATGTTGTATGCACAAAATCATGAACCTAGAGATATACTGGTTTGTAATGTGTTTATGTGAATAATAATCTATACTACTCAAAGTAAAACTTCCAAACTAAAAACTAAAAGCAAGAAGAACTACTCTGACTGTGTCTTGGTTTGATTGGTGGCTAGCTCTGGTTATGGGTTACAAAAGTTCCCATTCATGCGTTGGAAGTGAGACATTGTTAAAATTTCGCTTAAGCAGTTAAGTGTATTCAATATTCTTTAAATTTTAACAATTAGAACAATAACTACATGCATCAAGATCACTGAAAGAAAGACATCCACAATATACACAATATTTATCTCGGGAAACACTCTTGGGGGAGAAAACCCAACAAAGATTCTTCAATATAGATTCGTCAACAAGTACAACGTCTCTCTCCAAGAGAGATCTCAAAAAACATAATATAACCAGAATATAGACCATAAACCCTAACTAGAATAGGGTAGCGCGCCACTAGACCAAGATAGGCCTCCAACAGATAACCAAAACCCTTCACCAAAACACCCTTACTCTGTAGTTGCATCTCCTCCTCAAACTTGCACACTTTTCCTTGAGAGAGAGAACTTGTGTTGAGTGTGTTCTCTAAATGAGGTGCCTAGGCTCTTATAAATACAATTTGAGCCAAAATGAAATTAGGTCAGGGTTGACTTGTACAAATGTCACTTTCTAATTTACATTTTACTTTTACAAAGGAAAAATAGGGCTGACTTTACAAATACAACATTATATTATTCTTTTAGGGTATTGACTTGGTCTAATACAATTAAATACAATAAGAATATCTTTCGAAGCTACTCAAACTTCAACTCTCCCTCTTAGAAAGGAAGGTATTCTTCTGGAACGATCGTCACGATTGCTTCTACACTTATGTACACTTGACCATTTTGTTTACTTTCCACGAATCTATATTGAATAATTTTTGTAACCACATCATGCATCCATGGTCTCATCATCCTTTCGAGCTTTATATCACCACGAGACTTCAACTCGCGAACTCACACAAAATATGGCATCTAGTTCATACAAAACTAGTAACCCGTCAGCTCACACAGAACCTGACATCTAGTTCATACAGAACTAGTAACTCACCAACACACACAGAATTTGGCATCTAGTTAATATAGAACTAGTAACTCATCAACTCACACAAAATCTGACATCTATTTCATACAGAACTAGTAACCTTTGGTTGGCACACCAAGAAACCGGTCCACAATGACCAGGCATCTAATCACAAGGATTAGGCGATGTAGTGCGCACACACTACCCATCTATCTCGAGGATAGGAAACACCTTCAACCACATTGGTTAGCCCTCCAACTTCAAAAGTTGGGAAACTCTCCAGCCCCGAAGTCTCAACATTTGTTGACCTTGTGTAAGGTCATGTTGACTAGTGCCACAGTCTATAACGTGCCCATGAATGATTACCCGTTGTTACTGCCACATGCTAATGTTGCTGCCCTAGAATCACATATGTAACTCATCACTCCCTCTTACTATGGAATTCCTTCTGGACCACACCAAGCTTGTCTTTGAAGTACAAAAAATTCACTCTCTACAGAGGCTTGGTCAACACGTTTTCTATCTGCTCATCTGTAGCGACATATTGGAGCTTCTGCACCATATCTATGATATAATGGTACATGATCTCGATATGCTTAGAGTTTTCATGAAACATTGGGTTCTATGACAACTTCACACAACTATGGTTTCCACACTAGATACAAGTCGCCTCTAACTCGAGATCAAACAACAATCCTGTAAGAAGCTTCTGAAGCCACACTGCTTCACTGCTAGCTGAACACGCTGTTATATACTCTGTCGCAACCGTACTGAGCGCCACACTAGTTTGCTTCCTACTAAACCACGAGATCATAGTTGATCTCAAACTGAAGCAACATTCAGATGTACTCTTCCGGTCTGCAACACTACCGTCCCAATATGAATTAGTAAAGCCTTGCAGGATTACCTCACGATCCAAAACATATATATTCCATAGTCGAACCTTTCAGTTAACTCATCACATGTTTTACTACAATCAAGTGAACACCTCTAGGTTCGACCATATACTAACTCAATGTGTTCACCACAAAACATATATCTGGCCTTGTGTTCATTAAGTACATCAACAAACCAATCATCTGTGTATACTAGGTGGCATCCACTATCTCTGAAGATGTATCACTCAATAAATTCAGATTCGTCACCATCGGTGTAGGCATGGCTTTACAATCCATCATTCTGAATCTCTTCTAAATCTCTACAACATATTTTCCTTGGTTAAGGAAAATCTCACTCGGTCTCTGCCATACCTCTAGACCTAATAAATAATGCATCATACCCAGGTCTTTCATCTTGAATTCTGTAGAAAGCTTCCTCTTACTCTTCGTGATGAGCTTCTCGTCTCCTGTTATAAACATGTCATCCACATATAACCGTAATATCACTGGTCCATAATCTACAACCTTGTAGTAAAGGTTGGAATATGATTTACTCTTGGTAAATTCCAAGCTCATCAGGAAACTGTCAATTCTATCGTACCATGCCCTAGGTGCTTGCTTTAATCCATACACGGCTTTCTTCAATCTACACACATGTGTCTGACTATCATGTGTCTTGAAACCTTGTTGCTTCTCCACATACACTTCCTCTTCTATTACATCGTTTAGAAAATTTTCTTTCACATCCATTTGGTGTACCTTCCACTTCATTACTGCAGTTATCGCAAGTATATATCTAATCGAAGTGTATCTCACCACGAGAGAAAATGTCTCCTCATAATCTATTCCTTCTTTATGGGAGAAACCACGTGCCACAAACCTTGCCTTGTACTTCTCAACACTGCCATCTGTTGAATGCTTGATCTTGTAAATCCACTTGAAACTTACCACTGTATTCTCTTTTGGTCTTGGAACCACATCCCAAACATCATTCTTTATAATAGACTGGTACTCTTCAATCATGGTATCCTTTCATTCTTTCTTCTGTGCAGCCTCTTCATAACTGGTAGGCTAAACATCAATAAAGTTACTTAGCATTGCCACGTAACTAGAGTATGGTCGTGGTCTCTTTCTTTCTCTGAAGGATCCATCTGGAGCACCATACTTCTCTGCATACTGAATAATTTCTCAATCCCAATCTAGTATTTTCTTCTTAGTATTCATCTCTCATGATGAATCTGCAGGTCTATGTGGTTCTTCCATATCATGATATTCTAGTACAACATCATTACCTGCATCTATATATGTAACTCTGGGAACTTCAGGTTCCTCATCATGGACCTCATCTGAATGATTCTGTCTCAATCTACTGAAATATGCATCCTCATCAAAGGTGAAATCTCTGCTAGTCTCAATTTGCTGGTGACTAGGTATGTAGACTATGTATGTCTTTGATGTCTCATTATATCCAAAAAATATACCCTTCTTTCATGAAGGGTCCAACTTCGATCTCTTGTCCTTGGGGACATGCACATATACTGGACAACCAAATATCCTAAGGTGGTTGACCTCTGGATTTTCTCCTGTAAACATTTCTTTTGGTTTCTTATTCCCAAGTACACAGTGGGGACTTCTGTTCTACACATATAATGTGGTCCTGGATGTTTTTTCCCATAGATGCATCGCTAAATCTTGGTCATGAATCATGGACTTTACTGCTTCCATGATTGTATGGTTCTTTCTTTCTACCACCCCATTCCGTTGAGAATTGTAGGGAGGAGAGAGCTCCCTCTTAATCCCAACTTCTTTGTAGATTGTCTTGAATTCATAATTCATTTGACGTGAATTCTCCTCCATTATCTGATCTCAGAATATTTATCTTCTTTTCATAAAGGTTTTTAACAAGTACCTTGAATTCTTTGAACTTGTTGAATACTTCACTTTTAGCTTTCAAAAAATAAATCCAAGTTTTACGTGATAAATCATCAATAAATGAAACATAATATATATACCTGCTAAGTGAAGTGGTTGACATTGGTCCACACACGTTTGAATGTATGATGTCCAAGGCTCCTTTGGCTTTGCTATCACTACTTGGAAATAGTTTCTTCACATACTTTCCTTGTGCACATCCCTTGCATATGCTTTCATGATTCACCATGATTTCTGGAAAACCTGTCACCATATTTCTCACGATCAGTAGTGCTTTGTAATGTATGAGAGCAAATATTCTATGCCATAGATCACTTGGAGCAATTGTGTTGTGTACGAATGCTGAATATGAGAGTCATTTTAACTTTTATAGACCTCCTTCTTGAACAACAATCACTACAATATCATCAATAGATTTTTCTCTTGGCCACATTATAACTTCACCATCAATGAAAGCAACTCTTAATCCTTTCTCATCCAAAGCTGAGATAGAAAGGAGATTCTTCTTCAAACCAAGTACATACAAAACATCCTTCATCTTCATAGGTTTTCCGGAATCTAATCCGTAAGATGATTCTCCTACTCCTTTAATGGGATACTGATAGTCATCACCAAGCTTCACCTTGTGAGGTGAATCTTTCTAAACTAATTCTGAGAAAGGATCCTTGTAACCTATCATGTGCTTAGAAGCACCACTATCAATAAGCCATGTGTCCCTTCCATGAGAAATTGTTCATGTAAGAGCTGATATTAAAATATATTCTTCGCTTGAATCATCTTCTTTGGCTCTCTTATGATCAGGTTCATTGTCTTCTATGGCATGAGCATGATGTCTTTTATACTTTCCTTTTCTGACTTGATCTTTTGATTGGGGACAGTTTATTACAACGTGTCCCATCTTTTGGAAAATGTAGCATATGTAATTTGCGTAATCCTTTTGAAACTTATGTGTACTATGTGACCCTTGAGACTTCTTTTGTGAGTGAACCTCTTTCTTGCTCTTTCCTTTTCTTGCATGTGCCCCTACAACTTGATTTTCCTCATCGCCTAGTTTCTCTTCTCTTGCTGCCAATCTAGCTTCTTCCTAAGTGCAATCCTCCCATAGTTTTCTAAACTTTGTTATATTTTTTCTTGAAAGATTCTCTGAATGTATGATTCCCAATATATTGGGAGACCATTCGATGTAGTCATCACCAATTCAACTTCTTCAATTGTGTCTCCAATGGCTTCAATTTTTTCTATGATTTGAGACACCCTTGTGAAGTAGGATTGAATGGTTTCTGAACTCTGCATCTTCAAACTCTTGAGTTGTGTCCTCAACGTCATCTTCCGGTTTATATTCTTGCCTTTAGATAATCGGGATATGGCATCAAACATTTTCTTGGGATTTGTCAATTATGAAACACGAGGGATCTAATGATCCTTGATAGAATCAACAACGATTCTCTTTGCCTTGACCGGTCTCTTCTTGTACTTTTTCTTGGCCACATATTCCTCTGGTTCTAGAACTTCTCCTTTGACGAAATCTTCTAGATCATTCTCTTCTAGAATGAGCGTCACTCTATACGTCCATGCCCATAAGTTATCAACACCCTCAAGCTTCTCATCAAGATTAGTGTTGGGAGTCATCTTTCCCTGGGATGAAAATATAATAGGAAAATATAAAATTTTCAAAGAAATATTTTGAACTTACCAGAGAGTGTGCTATGCCAAAGTGAACTGCTCCAACTTCAATATGTAGTTTCCTAGACGTCTTGATCTAGGGTTTATGAGGAAACCCTAATTTTTCAACTTGAGAATTTTTGAGATCTGATCCAGGGAATAGACACACCCTCCTTAGGCAAACTCCTTGATGGATTTTTTCTTGACCAACATCCTTCAAAAAGAGGGTGATGCCATCACCTAGGGTTTATACATAAACCCTCATTTTTAGAAACTGCGAAAATTGCAAGATTGGTCTAGGGAAAATATGCGCTAGGGTTAGGAGAGTCTTCCTATGATCTTGTTTTCCCTAACGAGTTCCTCTAGACTGTGAAAATGTGTTTTTTCAGGCCCGCTCTAAAACAATGCTAAAATTTCAATTAAGCAATTAAGTGTATTCAATATTATTTAAATTTTAACAATTAGAACAATAACTACATGCATCAAGATCACTGAAAAAAAGACATCCACAGTATACACAAGATTTATCTTGGGAAACCCTCTTGGGGAAGAAAACCCAAAAAAGCTTCTTCAATATAGATTCATCAACAAGTACAACGCCTCTCTCCAAGAGAGATATCACAAAAAAAAGATAACCAAAAGATAGACCAGAAACCTTAACCAAAATAGGGTAGCACACCACTAGACCAATATAAGCCTCCAACAGATAACCAAAACCCTTTAGCGAACCACCCTTACTCTATAGCCGTGTCTCCTCCTTCGACTTGTGCACTTTTCCTTGAGAGAGAGAACTCGTGTTGAGTGTGTTCTCCAAATGAGACACCTAGCCTCTTATAAATACAAGTTGAGCCACGAAGCTACTCAAACTTCAACAAACATAAGATAGACAACCATTTCATTCTAATTTAAATTCAAATGCACACTTTGACCAGTTAAATAAATAAATTTGTTAACTAGAAATAAAATAGTGACAACAAGCCTATAAAACTCAATGCTTAAAAACAAAGTATTGAAAATGAAATATAAACACAATTTCAACCTACATTAAGTTTATAAATCTACAACATACATAATAATAAAAAACAGAGTTCTATATAGTAAATAAAATAGAAACAAAAAATATATACAAAAATCAATAGTTGGGTACCTCTTTGAAATGGACCCAACTCCAAATAGGTTCAGGTAAAAGGAAAACGTAGCTACAATACATACAATTCACTCATAACATGAAATGAAACTCTGAATTTATATATGACAACAAACTGCAAATTGTATTCACAAATTGTTTAAGAGTTTTCCAATTCGTCTCCTCACATGAGAATGGAACTGGTTTATATAGCAAAAAAAATCTATCTCTAACTATTTGCATTTACGTTAATACCTAAACTAAGGATGCATAATTGTTTTCCAATGCGTTTTCAAGATGTATGTACAGTCTGAAAGTATGAAGATGCCAACAGCCCACGACTTCCAAGAGAAAAATTCACGGGCATCAATAAGTGAGCTCGAAATGCTTTCTAGATTCTCTCTTTTCCCATTTCCATCTTTCAATTAAACATCTGATGTGTTCTACATAGAACCAAGCAGCTCAAGGGCATCAAAATACCAACAACTCATGCATTCTATGACAAAGATTCGTGGTTGAGTTTAAATGAACT
>JZKD02S0624753.1:246955-279410 GCA_000966675.3 Picea glauca | reverse complement strand
CCAAAAAAAATCTTATTCCTATTACACATATGAAGGAGATGTGTAATTCCTTCAATGCTTAAGTCATTTAAAACTATACGAATAACCAGAGTAGATCCACCTTAACTCTCGATCTATCATGCTTCGAGATGCAAAAAAAAATTATAGTACAAAAATTGAATAAGTGTAACTTTGCATGTCAAAAGATTTGATGCCTCTTGGATCATGATAGATCCAGAGTTAATATGGATCTACGCTAGTCTTATAAGAGATGAGTATGGATTGTTTGTAGGACAATGTTTTGATTTTATACTACATGATTATTCAATTTAATTGATAATGTGTATAAATTTGTTGGTGTAAATTTATTTATTTTCATATTTTGTCTTAGAATCACTCAACTAAAAAAAATTGCATAAACAACATTAAAAGTAAGGACATAAATCTTTGGATCATAATTGAAAATGGAAATATATGCATAGAAAGGAAATTCAATGGGAAATTAAAAGGAGGGTAAGTTAGCTTCTACTTACTAACTGGGTTCTAGTATCCAAGCTTCAAATATGTGGAAAAAGGCTAAGTGTTTCTAGATACCACATTCCCCTCTCTAGTAACCTTATCGATGATCAAATGGGATACTAAATATCTAGTGGATACTAGAGATTGGTTGAAACCACCTTTTTGGTCCTGGAATAAGACCTAAAACTACTTGTGATTCACTAAGAGGTCATCCTCCTCAAATGTAAGGAAACATGATAACATCCCAAGACATAGAAATATAGTGGTCCATAATCCCAACTTAAAGAAAATTTCAAAGTATCAACTAACTACAAAGCATCTAGTCTAACAAAATCTGATACAACTTGAAGTTATGCATAGTCATAACTTATGATGGAGTAGCTCAGAGTCATGAATTAACATGAAATCTAGTGGAGCGCAAAAAGTAACTCTCAAACAATATGTATATTTTGGGAACATGAAGTAAGTAACCTAGACTTGCCAAGAATTAATATGCAAAAATTATATATTAGTAGGTTCTATATTCTTGCACATCAAATTGTATTGAATATATACTCAAAAGTCATTGATAAGAGGTTGTTTATGGATAAAAATAAGATAGATGAGCATGCACAACTTGGTTTTGATCAAGGATATTCAAAGGCTTCATTATTCACTAGAGGTAGGAAAGTCCTTGCAATGCGTGCCTTCATCAATAGGAGTCACCACCTAACCAACCATGATTCATCCTTTTTTGTTAAATTGTTGCATGCCCCTCTAGTCCATTAATCAATATTGTGACATAGCTTTCCATTTTTCCACTATGATCATTCAGTTTGGAGATGCATGTCTCCTTTGGTTTCCTTGGGGAAGGATGGAGACCTGGAGGGGGGATTGGGTGGGTAGGATTGCCCAGTATGTAAGGCCTGGAGGGTGATTGGAGACTCCATTAGTGCAATTGGATTTCCTAGAGCCATAGATTTGAGACTTCCTATTTGACCTATATTGGAGCCCTAGAAGGGAGGTGGGACAATTTATGGAACTATAATGCAGAGAAGGGGGTTCACTTCCTTGGGTTGTGTAGGTTGAGGGGAATAAAATAATGTTTTTTGGAATTGTTGCAGGAGTTTGGTAGTTTTTCCTAAACACATTTGTACTGACTGTAAGACCTAGTTGGCTTAGGTAGCCTTTGCTCTCGTGGAGTTGAGCCCCAGCTTGGGGGTGACATTTTGTTGAGAGAGAGAGAGAGAACAACAATTTATATGGCTAGGTGGAACATTTGAGGTCTACAACTAGTTGGTAATTTCATAAAATATAAGCATTATGCTTATATGTATTTTCTATTGTTGTTATAATGTGCGTTCATGTTTTTAATGACTAATATTAAGCTTAATAAATATTTTGCATGTATAATTCAATATGTTATATCATTATGCATGGTATTTCATGTTGTTGTGCCTACATATTGTATCATATGCAAGGCATATTTCAGATTGGTATTAGAGCCCTGCTTGAGTTTTAGAATGGTGTAAGCATATGCTTTCAAATTATTGTAGACTTTTCTAATGTATGAGCAATCTATCTTATATTTTTGTTTGTCTATAGCTGTAAGCATGGTATTGTAATTAGCTATCATTTTCAGACTTTTCTTGTATGCATCTAGTTATTTAGGTTTCTATTTTTATCCCAAAAGTTATTTTCTTGCTAAAGGTAAAAGCAATGATATATCTGGTGCTATTTTTAACCCCTTGGTTTTGTTAGATTACCTATGAAAAATAGTTTACATTTTTCATATTAGAATAGTTTCATTTCATTTATTGCATTTAAAAAAAAAAAAACAAATGGTGGACTGGGCCACAATAGATAAAACCCAAACCGATAAAAGTTGTCGGGGCATATTTTGGACAGGTTCCCTATTTCAAATAGTGTAAGGTCTATTTGGGAACTTTCATTGGAGAAAACCCCTATTGATTAAAGATTTCATAGGGACATCAAGCCTTGCCAATGTAATGGAATGAGTTTCTTGTACCAAATTGAAACATTTCATAGAATCACTTTTATCTTCATCTCCATTGAATCTAGGTATTGTCCTTAGTTCTAACTTGGGATCTAACCAAACCCATCAAATTACAGACATACCATCTTATAAATGATGATACCAATTAGATATTATTTATTTTTCCAACATATTCTCATGTGTTTCCTCTTTTGAACATATTTTGAATTAATTCAATCAAACATCCCAATCAAAAGTTATGCTAACTTCAAGTTAACACACCTTTTAAAAGCCCGATTTGGAGAGTGTTTTGTTGGTTGACCTTTAACCTGAGGTAACTCTAAAATTTTTCCACCTATAAGTATGAAATTTTGACCTATTGTATCCTGACATGTCTTCTTTGCAATGCCATAGGTTTGACCAAATTTGGATGTGCCAAGAGAAATTTATGATAGCTTTCCCAAAACTTCTTGTTTTTTTCCCTTTCAAGAGAGCAAACTTGTTCAACCTACAACACGTTCAATTTTTCAGATATACTTTTTGAAATTTCAACCTAAAACAATATGGTTTGTTCTATGTCCAATACAACCAGTGGCACTCAATTTAGGTATTTCTAGAATCATATGTGATTGTTGATCCAGATTATGCTGAGAACGAAACGAGACAAATTTAAAAAAATATATAGCAAAGAACACAAAAGTATAGTGAAACCCAACTTCTATTAATGAATAAGATAGAAAAACATTGTAGAACACAAACTAGCAGAATGGGGTAGATTATCTCTAAAAAGAAAGAGATGTTGGCTACGCTTCATTCACAACAAGCTTTACATCACACTCCATTGCATGCTTAAAGGGCCTCCTTCACCTCAATTATATATGAGAGAGTGAGAGGAGAACAATTCCCATGATGCATGTGGGATAAATTATTTTAAGTTTATAAAATGCCATGGGCATGTAAAATAATAGGACTTCCTCGGTGGTCACCCATCCAAGTACTACTCTAGCCTAAGCGTGCTTAACTGCAGAGTTCTAATGGGATCCAGTGCATTAATGCTATGCTATAAGAATGTATATAAGACCACTAGGTAATCATTACATGATGTCTATAATTAAAAAATGAAGATGACATTACATTCCATTCCATTCCCCATCAAAAAGGTGAATATCATGGTTTATCAAAACCATATGCTTGAAATGTTGATTCAGTGGAAAAGGTGGATGGCCACCAAGATCCATATTATGCTAAGAATGAAATGAGACAAAAACAAAAATATAGCAGAGAAACCACAAATATAGTGAGACCCAACTTCTATTAGTGAATAATATAGAAAAACATTGTAGAACAAAAACTGACAGAATGGGGTAGCTTATCTCTAAAAAAAAATAGATGTTGGCTATGCTTCATTCACAAAAAGATTGACATCACAATCCATTGCATGCTTAAAGGGACCCCTTCACCTCAATTATATATGAGAGAGTGAGAGGATAACAATTCCCATGATGCATGTGGGATAAATTAGTCTAAGTTTATAAAATCCCATAGGCATGTAAAATACTAGGACTTCTCGGGTGGGGACCCATCCCAGTACTACTCTAGCTTGAGAATGCTTAACTGTGGAGTTGTAATGGGATCTGGTGCATTAACGCTATGTTGTAAGAATGTACATAAGACCACTAGGAAATCATCACATTATGTCTATAATTAACAAATGAAGATGACATTACATTCCATTCCCCATCAAAAGAGAGAATATCGTGGTTTATCAAAAGCATATGCTTGAAATGTTGATTCAGTGGAAAAGGTGGATGGCCATCGAGATTCACCTGGATCATTCCTCCCCCCTTAAGAAGAAATATTCCCCATTACGTTAAGTGCCCTCGAGAGATGGAGAAACTTCTATTGAATCTGAACCTTAGTGAATCACTTTCCTTGTTGAAGTAGATGTATTACTTGTACTTTTCCCGTGGAAGGATTTCATGAACCTGTTGGAGGTGTTGGATCCGTTTAACAAATCTAGCTGCATGATATGCCTTGGTTTGAGTGCGGGACGTATCTGTCGGAAAATATGCAACAAGAAGAGCTATATTAATATTGGGGGCTAATGGTTGGAACCCCAAGCACACCTAAAAAGGGTCATGTCCAATAGAGTTATTTTGAACATATGGAAGACTCTCATTCTCTTTGTGCTCCTCAACAATCTTGTTGACCCACTTCTATTGGATAGAAACATCTTGGGATGCGGTTGTAGTGGTCACAATGACCTTCTGACTAGATCGTGAAGAGGGAAGACTTTGTGGCCTGAGAGATTACTTTGCAACATTGTTTTTATAAAATCAATGAAGTGGCAGTAGTTGGAGCTACCTTTGGTACCCTGTAGAATTGACCTCCCAAAGTAACAATGACACTGCGGGGCCAAGACTCATATATAGAGTGACGTTTCCATATATATGGTTGTCCTAAAAGAACATCACAGACTTCAAGTGGGGGAACATCACACACAACCTCATCCTTGAAGGGATTGATGCCATAGGCAGGTGACACTATTGGTTGACACAAATGTCGCATCCCCGTCTCTGCAACCATTCAATGGTGTAAGGTTGGGGGTGTGGCATCATTGGTAAATTCAATCTATTTACAACCTTAGCTGAGATTAGGTTATTATAACTCCCACTATCAACAATGAAATGCAGTGGGGTCCCCTTTACCCACGTATGTGAGTGGAAGAGGCGTTGCCCCTCCTCAAGCTCCTTTGGTTCTTCTGGTTGTATTGGTGTGGCTACGATGGTAGCAATGGGTTCAACATCGATGATCTATTTGCCTTTATTATGCTTTGAATCAGGGTCCAAGTTAGGTTCTGATTATTTTTCTTTGAGCTCAACCACCAATGACTTTTTCGAGCGACATTCATCGTTGTTGTGCCAGGGGCCATTATGGAACTCACACCACTTTCCGATGTCTTTCTTAGACTTCTTGTTACCCTTCTTTTCCTGTGTCTTGGACTATCTCTCTTGAGGTTGAAATTCCTTTCTCTGTCATTTGTTATGTGAGTTAGGGTTACCTTTTCCATGATTCTGTTGTGGCGTGTTTTCAACCCCAAACTCCCGCTTACTTTGTTGCTTGAATTTTTGCTCAATTTTGATAAGCACTCCAAGTAAGGATATGTCCAAGAAATCCATATCTATTTGGATGTACCTGTGCATACCACTGCAATACTTCAAAACCAGGTGCCCAATTGGATTCTTTGATACCCATCTTTGAGCGCAAGGTATGAAATATGTTAGTGTACACTAGCACCATCTGATCTCTTTTCTGATGCAGATTCGTTCATCTCATGTATTGGTCATCATAATTTCTGACAAGGTAGAACTCCTTTAGGGCATATACAAAGACCTCCCAAGTGGGTTTTCTCTTGAATGGTGTAGATTCATCCATGGTGTACCTCTCCTAGTAACCTTCCCACAAAGCTCTGACATGGGGAAGAGATTTAAGGAGCGCAAAGGTGATCTTTTCACTATCAGAGAAGTTTTGTACGGAGTAATAACCTTCTAGTGGATTCAACCATTTTTCTAGAGCATCTGCATCTATCTTTCCTTTAAATAAGGGGATATCAAAATTGAATTGTACCTTGAAGGGTGTCGCACCTCCGAAATGGTCACTTCTCGAAGATGCCTCATCCACCTCCATCGATATTCTTCAAAGGTTCTGAGTGAAGTTGTCCATCATCTCATTCCTTTGTCGCACGAGAGATTCCTCGAGCAATGTCTTGAAAGGATCTCCTATTCTGACATCTCTCTTTTCTTTGGCCATGCGAGGTCACTTGGCTAACGAGAGAGGTTTTCCTCAAAAGAAACTAGCTCGAGACCCAAATATCTATACCCTGACCTCTTCAAGTACCCTCTTTGAGAAGTGACAAGGAGAAGACTACTCTAATACCACTGATCCAGATTATTCTGAGAACGAAACAAGACAAAAACAAAAATATAGTAGAGAACACAAATATAGACTGAAATTGAACTTCTATTAATGAATAAGATAGAAAAAAATTGCAGAACACAAATTGGTAGAATGGGGTAGCTTATCTCTGAAAAGGAAGAGATGTTGGCCACACTTCATTCACAACAAGATTTACATCACACTCCATTACGTGCTTAAACGACCTCCTTTGCCTCAATTATATATGAGAGAGTGAGAGGAGAACAATTCCCATGATGCATGTGGAATAAATTAGTCTAAGTTTATAAAATGCCATAGGCATGTAAAATACTAGGACTTCCCAGGTGGTCACCCATCCTGGTACTACTCTATCCCGAGCATGCTTAACTACGAAGTTATAATGGGATCTGGTGCATTAACGCTATGATGTAAGAATGTACATAAATCCACTAGTAAATCATTAAATGATGTCTATAATTAACGAATGAAGATGACATTACTTTCCATTCCCCATCAAAAGGGTGAATATAATGGTTTATCAAAACCATATGCTTGAAATGTTGATTCAGTGGAAAAGGTGGATGGTCACCATGATCCACCTTGATCAATTGTTGTACCAAGAATGCATATTTGAGACTAGTGAAATACCCTAATTCCACAACATCTAACTTGTAAAGTATATAGAATTAGAATTTGAGATTTCACCACAGGTACTTTGCTATGCTGTCTCAATCTCCCAAAAATTTCACTATCTGAAATTTCCAAAAAATATATAGCGAAGATGCCAAGATGACTCATTTGAAGGAGACAAACCTAAATATCATGTGCTCTTATATCTAATGCTATGTAAAAAAAACTTAAAATATCATAAGAAACCCCAATACACACCATGTACACCAAATGTGAGCATGGAGCACAACTTTAATATAGATAAGGGAGATGGATGGCACAATAAATCTTTAAATAATAGGAGAACCTCCTCCAAATACTCTAGTACATTTATGCATTCCAATTACATCTTCACCCCAATAATGACTACATGATCTCTCTATATATACACCTATTCACTCATTGTACATGTGGAATATTCATTAGACTTACCACTATTACAAATAAATTTACCTAGTTACATATACATTTAACCAAAAATATGCCCTCCTTGGGGTCTTATCATATGCATTTAACCCCATATATGCCCCCCTTTGATTATGTTAGATTCAAGGAACATTTTTTCGGTGGCGAATATAGGACGTGACTTAATGAAGAGATATATCATGGTTCTTAGCCATGGGTGGTATGATATGGTATGTTTGAACACATTGGTGATTATGGGTTAGATGTGATATGCTATGATTGTCTTTAGGTCTCCTTGGGATCTTGTGTGAAATATTTGGCTATAGAAGAGACTCATTAATATATCATAGGTGAGGACAAGGGACAATAGAGCCAACAAAAGTAATCAAGATTTGTTATGGTAGAAGCATGTAAAAACTAGTTTTTCTATGAATGCAAAATACACAACAACAACAACAAAATCCACTAGAAGCAATAAATAATACCAATCACATGAAGATGTAAGCTGAGAATTGAGAATAGAGAAACCTTGAAAGGTAGAAACTACAATGCATGATTAATCTCCTTTGGAAGTTAGTCTCTAAAGTACGTATGGAAGTTAGTTCACCTCAAATAGAAGTGAACTAAGATGAGGGGATCATATACATAACAAATAGAGATCTATATGTCGTATAGATTGAAACCCTTTTCTCCTAGAGCTTACATGTATTTATACAATCTCCATATGGCACTTGGTTTCCCAATCCATTACATTTTGGTTACAATACAATTAAAATAAGATATGAAGAAGATCAACCATCATCTTGCTCATTGTTGGCTAGACCTAGAGACACATGTTTCTACATTAATGACAATATCCTAGGTGTTTATAATTGTTCAGAATGTTATATGACATGTACAATGATTGATCCTTGTCAAAGGATGCATAATTCCAGTGAGTCAAGGTTGATATAAGTTTGATTAGATAGTCAATTGAGGACTGTGCAAGTCAAATTTCTACTAATCAAGTCTTGGGATGGATTGGACCTTCCCCTTTAATTGGCAATGTTCCCCATTCACTAATTACAAAGATGGAGAAAATTGTGCATCAATTTAGTGGTTGTATAAAACTTGCAGTTGTGCTTCTTTGGCCACCAAGGGAATTGTCTATGTCTTTGTATGGTGTGCTTATTGTCTAACAATAGTGTTAAATGCAAGTGTCTCTTGAACATTTGGGTCAATGTCTTCTGACTCTTCCTAATGCAAATTATTTTATTCTAGCAATGGTGGAAAATGTGGTTAAATCAAGTCCATGATGAATATTGGATGTAAACCTTGTTATGGTGAAAACTAAGTTTAAAAGCATTGTCCTCAATTTTCTCAAGTATGGTGTAAGGGTCTCAAAGTATTCAAATTCCTATATGGGACACTAAATGTTTGTTTCTATAGATGCAACCATAATTTATCCTTGATATGGAATAAACAAAGAATATGATGCTTATCATGTTGAGCCTTAACTCTTTCACTCCATTTTTGCGACATCTCCTATGCTTGTTTCTAGCTCTCACAAACCTTGTCCTTGAACTTGAGTTCCTTTTCAATTTCTTTCTATTTATGATTTATGTCGATAGAAAAACTGGGTTGACTAGCTAAGTCAATAGGAATTGAGGGTTGAAATCCATAACATTCTTCAAAAGGGTTGTTACCAATGGAATTGTGTTGATCTTGATTGTAGTTATGTTAGATGTATGGAAGACTCTCATCCCATGTTCATCAATGCATGTGGTTGCATAGATGAACAAACTATACCTCTATGTTTGACAACTTCAATCTACCCATCTATATAATAATGGAACAATTCCAACATTGATAGCGAGCTAACGCCATAATGCCTTCAAAAAGATGTTGACAAATTTGGAATTTTGTAGGTGATGATTTTAGTCAATAAAACCCTAAGCAACCCAAATACTTGTGAAAATAAAATTACATTTTTTCAACACAACTACAACTACACTTATAAGAACATGATATAGTATAACCCTATGGAGGTTTTCTTCAAATTCTAGTGGTCAACACCACTATACATTACCTATATAAATCCTAATGTTCGAGACACATGTTTGACTCTTTATATAAATAATTTGAAAAAGCTACTTCATTTATTGAGCACACCCAAAACTTTCAACACCAAGTTGAAGAAATTTTGTGATACAATTCAACAAATAAAAAATTGTGACATGATAGGCATCATTTCCCACACAAGTTATCAGTTAGGGATGAACTTTGGCTTCACATTGCAAAAGATAAATTCAAAGGCCCACATCAAAAAGCTATAACAACTTCAATATTTTTCTTATACCATCAACAAGAAATGTGGTGTTAATGCTTGCCACTTTACCTTGGTATGCATCCATTTTTCAATGTTAAATAAACTCTTACAACATCACAATCATTTTTTGCATGGGAACATGATAACATAACTAGATCCTCTAATTGACATTGATCCTAATTTTTATTCCCCGACCTATTTTAACCAAGTTATAGACTAGGTGACTCAACACAAACATAACAAGGATAAGTAACTCTATCACATTGTGCAATCTAGTCAATTTCTTGCAAAGTCTAAATAATTTACACTTAAGTAGGGATGGTAGAAGTTTCCTCGGTTGGTCAACATTGCTTTGATTTTTTTTGCATCAACATCAAATTCTACTACATTGAGAACCAACAATTTTATTTATGATGTAATGGGGACCATTGATACTCGAGGGGTCTCTTGATCCATGCCTCAATGTGAATATGGTTCATGATAGGTCCTTATCAACTTTCAGAGAGTAGTCACAATAGGTTTTGTTATGGTCCATCTATTACATACTCTTGTTCCTCATCAACACAACTACAACATTCCCACCCCACAAAAAGGAATATATATATTGATTACTGGGAACACGCCTTTGTTGAATGGTGGGGCACTATATATACGTGTGTGCAGATAAGATGGAAACACTTGCCTTCTTATTTAGTGGGTGAGGGCAATAGGAGTTGGGGGAGCAAGGTTTTTGGGGTGTACCCCCAAAGGGTGAAACCGTACCCAAACCAGATGGATGGCGTAACTCCAACCCCTTGTTCTTGTTTCACTAGACGCACCCACTATCAATTCATATTATTGAACTTCTACCTCACTGAATAAATATTAAGCTCATTTCTCCATATTTGATACCAATATTTATGTATTGTATGTAGACTCTCGGAAGGAAGACATAAGCATCAATGCACTCGCATTGGTCTTTCTCAATAAGTATTTTACATGGTACCCTTGATAGTTGAACAATCATACAATTGTTCTTCAACAACTCCAAATTCTCAAATCTAATTAGTGGAATCCTATCATTTTGACTTAAAAAGTCTCTATCATTAAGGCTATCAAAGTTCCCCAAACCAAACCAAACCTAATTAGTGGAATCCTACCATTTTGACTTACAATGTGTCTATAATTGAGTGCTATCAAAGTTCACCAAGTCATTTCCAACTTTAATGATCAAATTAGAAAACTCACGTTGCCCCCACTTCCGCTCTTCCCCTGAACTTCCACAGATATTGGAATCTCCTGCGCAATGACCCCCTGGATTGTTAGTAGGACAATATTGATCTTATCATAAATTTTGTACCCCTCATGTTTCAACTTCTCGATGTCCCATGTGATATCATAAATGCAGGCTTCCATGGCTAGTGTGCCTAGTTCTTTCACTCATTTCCATTCCTAAAGTTATATCTCCTGATATGCAACAAAGGAAACCCAGATTCAGATAGTTATATATTGTTGCATAATAAATTATGTGGATTGGGGAAAAGGAGAATGAATGTAAATGGAAATAAATTAAAATCCATTTCCTTCATCTCATTACTATTCCCCTCACTAAAGAGGCCTTATGACTAATTTTTACTACTGATATGATGAATTGTAAGGGTTTTTGGTCACATTTTCTCTAGTTTCCCAACAAAGTTTGTAGTGATTCGTGAGTAACTCAAAATGAAATTCTTTTGGTTCATAATTTCTTAATATTAGTATCTAAAATATATAAATTTCTCTCTCTATAAGGTATTATTTAATGATTACTTATTTTTTCAACCATTAGAACCGTAAAGGGCAGGGCTCCTCAGAAGACTATGCTCCATCCCCAGACCAAGATTGAGGAGAAAAGATGTTGAACTTAAACCAATAATTAAAAATTCTTTATTGGGTTAGAAATAAAATTGCACTTACCATTCATTGCAATCCATTAAATTTCAGCATGTTTATGAATAAACTCTTTTGACCTTTAAATATTAGTTACGTTCATCGTGATTAAACTCTTTCATATTTATGAATATGGTGATGCCTACTTATACAATTATTCCATAATTATTGAATTTAATTGATAATGTGTATCGATTTGTTGGTTTAAATCTTGTTTTTCTCATATATTTGTCTTAGCTCTACCCAACTGAATAAAATTGCATAAACAACACTCAAAGTTAATTACGGGAGATTAAAGTTAACTGTAAGAAATACATCTCTTGATAATAACTTAAGAAATTGAAATTGGAGGCATATGCATGGAAATGAAATTCAATGGGAAACTAAAAGGAGGGTAAGGTAGCTTCTATGAGATAAAGTGGAAACAATCAGTCAAAAATTAAACATATACTTTGAATTTAAATGCAAGTATGAAATTTAAATATTTGAAGGTCAACATAGATTTAATTACTTAAAAGTCTTTTCAATTTTTGGAAGTTGAAATTACAGTTGAAAAGTTGAAATATTTATTGTTGGTGCCCCAAACTACTCTAATGTGAAGTTACTCGAAGGAAAAAGTATTATGATTCTACTAACTCTCTAACTAATTCCTAACACCATCCAGTCTATAATAATCTTCATGGGATCGTTTCCCTGAATATATTCTCTACATTAAATATCCTTACAAGTATTTTGTTAATGAGGATCCGTCACTTATCCTTTATGCCAAAATTCCATTCATATGGTGTCTCAAATTCCATCTTTATGTATCTATCTGGTGCACTTTGCTTCATTCCATTTTAATAGAGCCCTAAATGAATGAAGCATGGAGTAGAGTGCAAAGAGTGGTGAATGGTCAGAGTGGGACAAACTTCAAAGTGATGAATTTGTGGAGTGACATGGACTCATAACTTGAGCATGTGCAACTTAGTTTCATGGTTTCAATGATCATTAGAGATAGGTAAATTCTTACAACTTATTTGAGTAACTTATAAAATTAGCCTCTTAAATAAAATAATAATTAATAATAAAATAAGAGTTATAAATTTTTCCCTGGATGGGGTGTTAGTGCAGCACACTTGGCAAGTAGCGGAGGTAGGCACCAACCACCGAGGCATGGAGCCATGTGACGGGCTCGTGCCACCGCCCGCCACCCTCCTCCGGCATTAAATGGATCCTACCTTGACGTGAATGTGCATTTATGCAATCCTCATCTCCTTATGCGCATCCTCGCATGGCTTCGCCACAGATGAACGTTCCCTGTCTCTGCTCGAGTGCCGAAGGACTCCTCCCTTCATGGCCATGGTCTGATCTGGTTCGAATCCTCCAGCTCTTTGCAAGCCTTACTTGTCTCTGTGCCTTCCACTTTGGCCTGGTGCGCCTCGCTTCTTTGGATAGCCACCAGCACCACCTCATGCCACGCCCGAGGGGGAGGCCGAGGCGAGGCTCTCCATGGAAACCTCACAGGCCTTCACTCTCGCCTCCCGACTCACCCTTCCTCTGCTCCTCCCCTCCCCTCCAGACCAAGACCATCACTCCTCCCTCTCTAGCTCCGCTGGTCTTGCAGCTGAACTCTTTGGCAATTATCCCTCGGATGTCGGGCTCACCCTCGTTTCTCTGTATCGCCTCCACTCTGACTAAGCCAGACCCTACACCAGTCTTTGATTTTCCAAGAAGCTCAGGCGGCACGCCCCCTCCTCTCCGTAGGCCTGGGAACTCTGAACACCAACCATCTGACTCCTACAATGGGGTGCAGCTCAGAGAAAGCCTAGACATCATTTATGGATTGGTCTTTGAACTTCGCCAGGGGGTGGAGGACCTCCATTTTCGCTTGCAGACCACAGATGACAAGATGACGACCCTTCTTCAGCTCCTCTCCTCCATGCGTGAGGCCTTCCCCTCAGACCCGGTCGGAGAGACTTCAGAGGAGGTGCCCCGAGCAGCAACCGATGGGAGATACGCCAAGGAACCGCGCTCTGTAGAGAATGGGCTGGAGAAAACCGGGTGCATGACAACGGAGGTGGACTCGGCAAGTCGACAGCTACAGGATACAACGACAGATGCCGATAGAGCTGCAGGCAAGGTGACAGGCGAGGTGCTATGGGCAGATAAAGTGATGTATGTCGAGGAGGAACCTTGGACGGGGGACCTCCAAGCCACATGGCCAGGCTATCTGCCAGGTGTTTAGGCTTATAGTTTTATTTGCAGTCTTGATAGTTTCTTTTAGTTTTACCGGGGGACTAGTTTATCTAAAACTTTTCTTTCTTAGTTTATAGCACTACTTATGCTTAACTCCTATGCTGGCTGGAATGGTTTCCCCTCTGTTGGGGCAGTCCAGTAATTACAGTATGACTATTGGTGTATTCTGGAATTGCACTGTGGTTTTGGAAGGTTTTTAATATACAATACTTCTTACTTAAAAAAAAAAGAGTTATGAATTTTTAAAGGAAAAGAAATAAAACTATTTTTTAATTGTATTTTTGACTTATTTGTTTGTAGTTTTACTTAAATTTTAAGTGTATGCACTAGTTGGATGTAGAATTAAATTATGCATCCAAGTGTACTTTGAAAGACCCAGAGTGAGATTAATTGAAAATACATGAAAAAATGTGTTACATGAAAATAAACAAGTTTTTTTTAATGTATTTCGAGTTTTATATGATTGTGAGTCTATCCAAGTTTCCAAAGTAGGTAGTACTTGGATGAAGAATTTAATTCTTTAAAAATTGATTTTGACAGTACATTTTTTGTTTTGATACCCATTTTTTACCTCAAAATTCCCCTAATAAATTAAAGGTTTTTGTCCCAAATCTACTTCAGTTGAAGTTAACAAGTTTATATTTATCTTATTGCTTAATCTATGGGCATGATTAAATCTAATATTTTAAAATATGTCTAATAATCTAATGCTCTTTATTAGCAATGATGGGACATGCCAATTTATTACTTCATGTGAGTTTATGTTATCCCTAAGTGTAATTCACACCTTGTTTATCATTAATTTGGAATCTTTTTCAACATCTTAATTACTCATCTAGCCTTAGGGGTTAGTTCAACTGGTTCTTTCCAATGTTGCTCAGCAGGTTAGTTCCACGGTAGTGGGAACTTGGTTCAAATCTCCCGAGATGAGGCACACTTGTCTGCATCAATGGGTTTACGAAGGATTCCATCCACACATGTAAAAGAAAAGAAAAATCACTTACCTTAATTGATGGTAGAGTGCATACTTGTAAGGCCCTTTCCTTGCAACTAGCAATGGGTGCCCACATTTGTTCATTGAGATTGTTATAGGTAAGTTTCAGTGGGTTCTCATGTCACGCACCCGACCCCTAAGTGCCTTTTTAAGGGATGGGGTATAATTTTTTCACTTTTCTCAATCATCTCAAATCTTTTCTATCACAACTCCATCGTCTTTTGTTGATCAAGACATTTCCAACGATGGTAAGGTCACTCGAAACTAAGCTCTGGAACAAGGGTTATGACCTTCCGAAGTTCTCGAGTTTACATAGGCAATATCTCTCTCACTGTCACATGACATCCTCGTGACCTCACATTGTCCACGCCAACTGATGTGACAGTACCCTGATCTTGATGTGGCAGTGGCCTAGCCTGCCACAGTGCAAATTTGATCCACGCAGACCTGCATCCATCGTAATTCGGGCCTTCTCCCAGCCTGCTCTTCGCTTTCCTCTGACAAATATGGTATGGAGGAATATTCACTTTCCCTTGATGGGCAGTCTCGATGCATGCCAGATCTCTCAACCTATATTTAGGATCCATTTGGCACCTAAGGTTTACCAATCCTATTGGACCATACTCAACTCATCAACCCATTGAAGATTAACATGCACCATCACATTGATGTTCTTAGTCAGCATCAATTCACCATGTCACCCTAGGGCCCTTAGGTTTGCTCGACTAGAGGATGACATTTGTCCCTCTCTTATAGTCCAAATAAAATACTTAATTAATATTTCATAGAGTACCATTCTTTGGTAGTTAATTAGTTAAACCTCATTAAGGATAATTATTCTCCACAACTAATTATCCAATAATTAATTTTTGCTTAGCATAATACCCATGGCCTAGTAATTATTGAGGTTTTTAATTTCTCTTTTCCCCCTTAGAAGTAGTTTAACATTAACTTAATAAATTACTCATATGATAATTATGAGTAATTATATTATAGCACAATGAGGTTAATTTCTCCATAATATACTTAAGTTGATTAACCTCTATTAAGATATATAATTCAATTCCTCCCCGGCAAGTAACTTCATGCCGAATTTTCACGTAATTTTACACACACACACACACATATATATTTACTAGGAAAATGATTAACTATATTCAACCTGATATTTATTATTACAAATTGTCATTTTATTAATTATATTATAATACAATTCTATTTAATAATAATAATAATAATAATAATAATAATAATAATATATTTTTAAGGTCACGACCAAGCCAGACACCAAATTGGTGTATGAGACCCCCTTGTTTGTGGGACAAGGGACCCCCTCTGCCCAACGATTTGACTGGTAAAGTCTACGGAGGTATACAAACCCTACCCCCCTTGGATTTGAACTTGTGACCTCTTAAGAGGAAACACATGTTCTTAACCATTAGGCCCACTCAGGTTGTATATTGGAAGGTCCTTCTTCCTTAATGGGAAGTCTATTGTCTTCCCTCTTGTGCAAACATGCATTTCATCAATGCATTCAATTCAATGTGTTTCCTATGAGTACTTTTGTTCCCAATCACTCTTGAATGGTCAATGTACCCATGACACTATTGATTCATGAATTTTCTTGCAAGGATTCTTAATCATCCTTGACTGGCATAGATTTCCTCTCTCTATTATTCAAATTCTTCTTTCTCGAATATTACCCTACTTGGGTATTGTTGATGATTAAAATCGCAATGGAGTTTTTCCCGCAAAGTGTTGCTAAAGCCTATTATTATTAAAGATAAATAATACTAGTAGGTGGGACCCCCTTGTAGATTGGAGATCAGGTCTGGTGCTTATTTGATGTTGTGTTATTTTTCAACATTGCTTACATGGTGATATAATCTTGTTTTATTGGCGATGGATAATGCATGTTCTGTGGTTTTTTCGCTGCTCTAGGTTCAAGTTTTATTTCACAACGGCCTATGTTATCCTTGTTATCACTGCTACCTGTTATTGGATCTATTACTAAGAGACCCACACAATAAACATGTTAGAAATGGCATATACGAGCAATGGAAAGAAATAAAAAGAAATGTTACAAATGAAAATGGAAGAATTTAAATTATGCTATATGATACTCTACATGCATTGAATTTTAATGGTCATAACTTGAGATAACAATGGGCTAATGGTTATGTAATTTGATTGAATTATATGGTTAATATACATATGGATGTTTTGGAAGGATAGGATGTGGGTGGCGCATTTGACAAGATGATAGATTAAGTCATATGTAATGATGATCATGTTATGGCATAAAGTTTGGGATGGGCCACACTATTGGTTTTAATGGGTGATGGTTTCAATACATGGGTTGATTAATGGTGTTAATGAAAAGCTTGTTGGCATGTAATAAGGAGTTAATGAATTGTGGGTGGAGGCAACGTGCATTTACTGCATGTCACCCTTACCCCTTCTATTGTCTGCCACCCTAGTCGAGCTATTTTTCATCCTTGTTGTTGTGGTTATGCTCTGATTTCTTAGCAGAGAGGAACTGCTCGACCAACTCACATTTTAAGGTGTTTGATTACAGGTATGTCTTTTTTTTTTCCATCCATGAGTCTACTCTGGTTATGAAATGGATATTGGCTCAAGTGTATTAGTTTGTGCTTTCTTTAACTATTGCAACTGTGTAGAATTGTGATTTTGGAATGAAGCTTTGTTGGTTTTCTCTGCAATAATGTTGAAGTCATGGTGTTATTGGTCATCCTGGGTGTTAGAAGCCATAAGGGATCTTTGTTATCCTTTTGGTTTAATTGGAGGGTCTTTGTTTAGTTTTGGGTGGCTGGTTGTCTTCACTCGTTCGTATTGATGTATCCATTTTTTGGATTTTATGGGGTTTAATGGTTGGAAGCACTTCTGTCACCGTGCATTGTCCACTTGGGCATTGGTTTGTTTTCACCACTAAAGGTCGCGCAGTGTGTTATTTTGTTCTTTCTCGAACCTGTCTTCACCTCAGCATTGTGGTTGTTTGACTGTAGAGCCACGAGAGTTATACCCTGTGTGTGTTAAGTATCATTACCATGTCGAATCAAAGCCTCACTCCTCTGTTATAGCCTCTCCTGTCACAGGTTTTCGTCACCCTGTCCACATAATAAGTTGTGGTGTTCTCTGTGTATACACTGTTGGTCTCGGAGGTTTTCACCATAAAGAAGAGTCATCTCTGGTCTCCCTGTGTTGGCCGCAGAGAAAACCCTTAACTCTACAGGTATGAAGGTTGATAAAGAAGACCGATGTGGCATGTCGGTTTTACTATTGGTTATTGTTGGATGGTTGTGTATTGTCGATAAAATTGAGTATAGGCTCGCCCAGTTGGTCATGTGACAATCATGTTGGTTCTGGTATCTAGTCACTGCTTATGTTATTACAATGGATAAACCCTGCATTGTTAATTGGACAGTTCAAAATACACAGTCGCTCTCCTTTTGTTTGATAACCCAGTATTGTTTTAATCAAGAAAGTCACAACCTCGCTTCATGTCGATGAGTGGGTATGTGTGGTTTCCACAACATGTTAGGTCAGTTGTTGATTGTTACTTCAATCCAAGTATAGGCTCAACATTGAATTGGTTTATTGAATATTGGGGTTGATACACAGTCACTGTCTTTTGCATTGAGGATTATTGGTATGTTAAACTCGACATTGGTTACAATTGTTTAATGGTGTACGCGTGTAATGCATTTTTATGTGTGGTGTTCCTACACCACGAAGAAATGGTCACTGTAACTATGAGTTTTGTTTTGGCCCAAATGGTTATGGAAACCGAGATGACTATGGAATTGATTGCGTCATCAAGGATGAGCCTGAGTTTTACACAACATGTTTTGATTGCAGTTGGATTAATTTGAGCAATACTATATTAAATTGATAGCTCGACACGATTGGTTGAGTAAATGATATTGTGAGTGTGTGTTTAGAATTTTCAATGGGGATGTTGCATCGTGGTGTTTGAGGTATGGCTTCCCACTGTGTATGATATGGATAATTTTGGGTTGCGCACTCAGAGATAGTCATAGAGTTTTAAGCACGACTTTATTGCAATTCGATTATTTATATTATGAAGTTAGGCATGTTGTGGCTACCTCATTGTGTTGGATGGATAGCCCAACATTTTGATTATTTAGAGTCATGTTGAATTGGGCTTGTACAGTCACAGAATTACACTTGCGTGTTTGAATTATTTTGTGCATAGCATGTGTTGGAATGGTGGTTGTTGTTTGTTTGTTTAAATGGCGAATCAAGGTTTTTGCAATTTAAATTTGGATTTTTGGGTTGGTTGTCCACTATGTATGTTTAGCGAATATCATGCATTTTAAATGACAGGCCTGATTGTAGTAACAGTATAACTTCATTGCAATTTTGAAACACAACTTTTGAGTGTATTTGATGATTGCAGTAATGTGTGGGCAGTGGTTGATTTTGATGATTAACAGAGCGAAAATGGTTACTATTATACATTTGAGAATTGTTATAAATAAAAAAGGAACATAACTCCCTTACAAATTGTTGTGGAATGCATACTTTCTTGTTGATGGCACTGTGTTAGATATTTGACTATCAACAGTGAACTAGTTAATACACAGTAATTGTTATTGGGTCACAATGATCATTTGGTTGGTGTATCCCCTTTTGACAGAATGATCATATGGATTACTTGATTAATTTTATGAAAAGTACCCGCTCTCATTCCCCCACTGTTATTTCTCTTTTCTCTAATTACAACCCCATCGCCTTCCCACATTCATTTTTCACTCCTTGTTCTAAAATTGATTACGGCCAAGAAAAATTATGTGTTGAAGCAGTTGGCAGTAGCAGTGTTTTGGTTGATCTACAATTATGTTTTATTTGGTTTGCAGTTGATTGTTGTTGTCTTTGAGCAGTAACCATATTTTCCCCCCTCATCATATCATGTTTCGCTCAATACAAACCCCTCACATATCCCAAGACCTTTTATTCACCCCCCTGCTCATTGATAAACAATAAAACAATTTGTATGGATTGGATTGCATGAGTCTGATACATTGTTGAGAAAAATCTATTTCATATTTTTAAGAGTTGTCATGTATGGTTATTTAAAAGACTATTTTCTAATCAATCATGCATGCAAGAATGATTTTTTTCAACCGAGGTAGCTCTGGCTGAGGAAACATAGGGAGAGGTAATTGGAACAGAGGCCCAAGAAGGCCAAGGTTCTCCATACATTTTGATGTTGACTCGCAAGAGCTTGGCCAGTTGTTTCAGGCTGGATTTTTCAATTGGATTGGGCAAGGAGTGGTCCAACCCAGGCCTGAAAGGCCTCCTTTCCAAGTTCTGCAAGCCCCTGGTATCCCTATGTCTCCTCACGTCTCATTGCAACCCGAGGTTCTTGAAAATGATGGATGGCAAGAGATTGTCCACCCGACAGTCTCCCAACATCGTGGCTAGCCTAATTTATCCTTACCTGCTCCTCTGCCTATTAACCCCATTGTTCCAGCTGCCCCCCACTCACTAATGAAGTCCTCCCATGCTAGCAAGAGATTGAAAATCAAGGCCCATCATGCCATTGACAAAGGAAAAGCCATTGTTTCCCCTTCCTCGCCCTCCAATGGCTCTAACAAATCCGTGTCTTCTTGGATGCATTTGAGGGACGATTTTTACCACGTGATCAACGAGATTAGGCCTAAAGGCTCAGTGCAGCCAAATGAAAATTCAGGAAAGTTAAAGGGTGACAACATCAATCAAGGAAAGATTGCATCTCAAAGTGGGAAATGTGGTTTTTGAGTTTTTATTTTATCTATTGTTGATGACAGTTGACTTCAGGAATTCTTGGACAACACGTTCATTTTTGGATATATGAGTAATACTTTTTTTTGAAATAATTTCAAATATCATGAGCTGAATTGTCAAATGTGAATATAATGATGGGAGCCACAAGGAGGTGTGTTTTTCTTAACTAACTAGTTATGTTATGATTGTTATGAGCTAAAGGGAGTCATAAGGGGTCCCACCTACTAGTTATTATTTATTTATAACCCTTATTATGATTATTACTTTTCCCCTTAACTAAAAGGTTGGTTGAATCTTTAGTTAACGTAACTAATGAGGTGGTTCAACTATCTCAACCAATTCTAATTTGCTTAAAGACAAAAGGAAAGGGAGGAACAAGAGGAGGATAGAAGCAGAAACATACTAAGGTTTTCTCTTTGATTTTATGTTGAGATAGTTCAGTTTTCATTCATTCATTTATTCATCACAAGACTAATTCTCTTTTATGATAGCAGGGTCTTATTGTAGAGAACAATATTCAGGGCTAAATCACATCATTCAGAAACTTGTTTTTCATAGGTGTTGATCTATCTTTGATAGTCTGTGTAGACTTGTATGTTTGTGAATTAGTTTTCATGACTGATAAAGGCTATTGTGCAGAGTCAAGTGGGCAACAATCTATGGAAAGTTGATCCAACTTTTAGAGTTCAGTTTTAGTTTTCTATCAGAGGTCCTTTTGTATGTTCCATCGGGGATGTCTAATTTTGACTTGGGTCCAAAATTTATGTATGAGATTTTGTAAATAAAATGACTCTTTGGTGAATTGGAATGAAATAAAGGATCTCTTTATGTCTCATCTATCTTGATTATCATCTTGGTGTCTTTACTTATGTCTTTACATTTATTTCAGCAACTGTTATGTTCAGAAAATTACATAAAAAGTGAATTTCCAGCAAGCTTTTTAATTGATAAAAGACTAGCCTAAGCACTGGTAATTAATACTTGTGAGTTAGGATGTTATTTTTGTTGGCTATAAACATAGGGTGAGATTCCCATCTATTTTGTTGTAGCCAAGCAAAATCTGAAAATGTTTGAGTAAGATCATTTCATATCTTTTCCTCAACAGGTATCAATGACATACAATAGCCATTCAAAATTATTTGCATATTAGTAAGAAATTAAAATACTTCATAGGGGATTCTTACCAAATCCATTCATACCTTATGCCATGCAGGCATGAAATTTTTTATACCTGTTCTGGCTGCCAACACCCTTTTTCTGATTTTTACCTCATTAGTAGTTCTCCATAGGGCTCCCAAAGTCCCTTCAAAAATCTTTCAACAATAGCCTTCTTGCATTTATCCATTACCAAAGGTTGTCCACAATTGGCAACTGTCCTTTCCCAATGACTCCAATCATTTCCTACACAAAACATGCATTATCACATTCCAAATCATGCCAGTCGTCACGTTAGCTGAAATATATGTATCTAAATCAATAACGCATTTCCAGATATGCCCCAACATATCTTTATGCATTGTATCACATTACCCTCAATGTTTTCATGAGTGAAAACATAATCAAGTCTCTAGTTGTCTCTACCGTCACACATTTATCACCATTCTCATGCTAAAACACTCACACACAACAACATATTATCTCCTCATCCTAGAGAATAAAAATACACAACAGGAAAAAGGAGTTAAGCAACTCTTCCCTCTTCCCAACTCCTTCTACACGATCTAGAATTTTCAGCTTAACTGAACTATTCCCAAGGTCTCATTGCCTTTACACATTCATGGCTTTAACCAAGTTTATACTAGTTTGCTCATTTTCCTTTCACCAGTTGTACTTGTTTCCACAACTATTCTTTTAAGGATTATAACTTTGTTAAACAATTCAGAGTTTTAAAGTGAGAAACGTTCCTCCTTTTTTTTTCCTTTTTTGCTTCTGCAATCTACTCCCTATTGGTATATTTCTACTCTTTTCCTTGAGTAGTCTTAGTTAGGTTCACCTTAAGCTTCTTGGATAATTCAGTATGCTAAAACAAAAAAAAAATTGTTCACAATGAATTATGAACATGTGCATTCCACACATTACTATTTAGACATCAAAATAGTTAGTGTTCATTTGTTAGTCTTCCATTCATGCATTATGTCTTATAATTGGATCCATGATTCTTATATGGATAGGACTAAGTCCCACTGTCGTTCTGACTCTGTTCTCTTGACATAGTCTTTACACAATTCTAAACATGGAACTCCTTCAGCATGCAACTCTTTCATTGCACAGCCATCATTATCTGGAGTGGCCTTAACTTCATTATTTTAGAGGTTTACTCAAAATTCCATAAGGGATATAAGCATGCATCTTTATTATGCATCCATATTTTTCATCAACACATATTCATTGTAATGTTAAATTACATTCATAATGCACTTAATCACATGCATCATCATAAGCCTATGTGTGTTTACCATAGGTGTACTTTACATATCACATGCATCATTACTTTAACATCATTTAATTAATGATTGTCCATAATCATTTTCATCCAATCCTCACAGGAATAATCATGTTGCCTTTTATTGTGACAACAAGGCCTCCCTGCTCATTTATTCTTTCAACAATTTATTCTAGCTTTTCCCTAGGAAATGGGACACATCCTCCTCAAGCTATTATTTCATCAATATAATCAAACCCTCCAACATAGGGTTAACCATGCATCCATGGAATTGCTCAGATATGGTAAGTACACATCTTTCCTCACATCCTACTTGATCATGCAATCATATTTTTATTTATTTATATTTTTTTCACTGGGGGAATCGGCAACTCGTGGTTCTCGTACTCGCGTGACACGGGGTCGATCCCCGTCGACTACCACTATAACCCCAGGTGCAACCACCCAGCCCGCAAGAATGGTGCATGAGTAATTCCAGGTGAGAATCGAACATGAGACTTCATTTTACAAATTTCCTTCCATTTACACGACACTTGCCAATCTGTCTACACCCATGCGGGCGATCATGCAGTCATATTATTCTTGTAAGCATGTTTATATATATATGTATATATGTAGGTGCATCACTTGCACCTTTTTATCTCATTCATTCACATTGATATTTTAGTTTTAATATCAATGGTCTTTAGTGATAGATTACAATCAATCATATGACTAGTCTCACAGTCATAGTTCATACTGATACTGGCCTCTCTACATGGAAACAACCAGCAAGGGCCACTTTTTTCCTTTCTACTATAAAAACCTTCTATAAGTTAAAATTCAAATGGGTAGCTACTGCATTACCCAAGGCAGTAAGATAACCACTTATATTCTCTTCTTCATGCCTCAATTCATTCTTGGTCAACAAACCTTTTTATCAAGGGAATCCTTTTCTAGATTCTCGCTCACTGCTACTTGTGCATACCAAGTCGTATCTATATGGATACCATCCACCTCTAGATGTCATCATGACCCATTGGTCTTCTAGAAGTACCCCAACACCTCCTTTACTACATTTGGGATCAACATTTCATGAACGATTCTATGTTATCCTCATAGTGTAATATACAATCAATATCATCAACATCTTACTTATGCTGCTATAATTCAAATCACCACAACTATATGATCTATGACATCACCATATTTTACATCCAATGATAGACTATAATAAGCCTATATGAACCAAGAATTTTACCCATGCCTACAGTGCAGATGTATTCCTCTTCTTCCATGAGGGTTGTCCTCAGTCCATCAGACTCCTTCGTATTTTTCAAAAAGGGAATTATCCCAATAGCACGTTTTTTTGTTATGATAGGTCAAGTAAGTCGAACTCACATATTTCCATAAGGCCTCTAAACATGGGGAAATTGTACTCACAAGGCCTAATCTCTGGTTAAGAAAAATTTAATTAACAAAGGCTTCATAATCCCACATTTGCAGGAAATCTTTCCATTTATTTAGTCCATTCTCCCACAAATATTTTTATTAGTGTCCATCAACATAATTCCACTCTTGTAGGAGTAGCTATCATTTCCCCAAAGAAGCAATATTATTCTTTTGCTCCAATCCAACATGAATCAAATTTTGTTGAGTAATTTCCCAACAAAATTTCAATTTGCAATCCTTCTCCTCAAGAAGCTTATGCATGTAATCTCCTTGCAATAGAAAACACTCTCAACATGCTCATATTAGCCTTGGAAAACTAGTCTTATGAATTTTCTTCGGCCCATCCAGGCTTAGTGTTTGAATCTTTCTCTGTTAGATATGGTAGGGTAGGGTGCCCTCCCCTTTAAAATGTTTCTAAGAAAATGTTATCCAACTCTTTCATGAGCCCAAGCAGGCCAAGTGTTGTTTCATGTTCTGATACCACTCTGTCACACACTCAATCCCTAAGTACCTTTTTAAGGGATGGGGTATAAATTTTTTGTTTTTCTCAATTATCTCAAATCTTTTGTATCACATCTCCATCATCTTCTGTTGATCAAGAGATTTCCAACGATGGTAAGTTCACTCAAAACTGAGCTCTAGAACAAGGGTTATGACCTTTTGAAGTTCTCAGGTTTACATAGATATCTCTCTTACTACCATGTGAAATCCTCGTGACCTCACATTGTCCACGCCAACTGATGTGGCATCACCCTAGTCTTGATGTGGCACTAGCCTAGCCTGCCACAGTGAAACTTCGATCCACGCATGCCTGCATCCATCATAACTCGGGCCTTCTCCCAACACACTCTTCGTTTACCTCTTACGAATATGGTATGGAAGAATATTCCCTTTCTCTTGATGGACAATCTCAATGCATGTCAAATCTCCTGACCTACAGTAAGGATCCATTCGACACCTAAGGTTTACCAATCCTATTGGACCCCACTCAACTTGTCAACCCATTGAATATTAACATGCACTATCACACTAATGTTCTTAGTCAACATCAATTTTCCATGTCACCGTAGGGTGCTTAGGCTTGCTCGACTAGAAGATGACATTTATCCCTCTCTTATAGTCCAAATAAAATACTTAATTAATATTTGGTAGAAAACCATTCTTTGGTAGTTAATTACTTAAACCCCATTAAGGATAATTATTCTCCGCAACTAATTATCCAACAATTAATTTTTGTTTAGCCTAATACCCATTGCCCAGTAATTACTGAGGTTTTTACTTTCTCTTTTCCCCCTTAGAAGTAGTTTAGCACTAACTTAATAAATTACTCATATGATAATTATGAGTACTTATATTATAGCACAATGAGGTTAATTTCTCCATAATATACTTAAGTTGATTAATCTCAATTAAGATATATAATTCAATTCATCCCCGGCACGTAACTCCATGCTGAATTTTCACTTAATTTAACACACACACACACACACACACATATATTTATTGGGAAAATGATTAACTATATTCAACCTGATATTTATTATTACAAATTGTCCTTTTATTAATTATATTATAATATAATTATATTTAATTATATTATAATATGATTAATTTATATCAAAGGAGCACTTAGGATTATTAATATCCATTAATACCTAAGCTTCTAGAGTTCGGCGAAGATACCTCATCAGGCTTCTATGAATATACCCAAATCTTCTGAACGCCGAAATTCCAAAGAGGTTCTCACTTAGGTTATATTATGATGCAATATGATATTAATTATATTACCTCGTGATGTAAATAAATCACGCCAAACATTTATTACAATCAATTACATCAATATAACCTTGTTTAATTTAAATGTGTTTAATATTCATGCAAACTTTGGAATGCAGGGAGGTAGGTTCGGGCCTTTGGCCCTTTTTGCTTATTCCTTCTATCATCCTCAAACATCCGGAGTCTCGAAGCCCTGAAATTCTGGATCTTCGGAATCCTGAACTCCAAAGGGTCCACACTTACATGTGACTTCACATTAAATAATAAATTTAAAAAGGAAGAAGGGTTGGTACTTTGTCACGTACGAATATCATAATAATTCAATTAAAATATGTTATATTAAACATTTTTTTTAAATTGCATCCAAGCTTATAAAATTCCAAATATTATATTAATATTTAAAATGAGAGAGAGAGATCTCCAGGTCAATCTCCTTTGACTCTCCAGCACATCCTTTGTACTCAAATTTCCCATAGCCCGGGAGTCCTGAAGCTCCGATGTGGCCCCACTTATGCATGTTTTCATATTATTTAATATTTAAAAAGAGTTGGATTGATTCACGTATAACCATTTTAATAAACCTTAAAATAAAATAATATAATATATTATAATAAACCTTAAAATTATATAATATATATTATAATAATTATTATATTTAATAATTGAAGAGAGAGAGAGAGAGAGAGAGAGAGAGAGTTCTTCGGGTCAATCTCCTTTGACTCTTCCACACAACTCTTCATTCTCAATTAACCCGGAGTTCCAGAATTCCGGAGTTATGAAGGAGACCCACTTGTAATTACATTGTGGTTTAAATCCAATGAAATATTTTGGATTATAATATAATATATATTATATTAAAAGTATATTATATTGAATTATGTTAATTGATCACATTAAATACAATAATTTAATTAATTGTATATCCTACCTTTACAACCTTGCGCGGTGAAAGAAAGGGTTCACTCATTCGACTACTTTGGCTCGTGGAATCCCATCACCCAAGCATCCCAGAGTCTGAGAGCTCCAAACTTCCATAGTTTTGAAGACCACAAGATGGTTAAAACATTTGGTCACCATTTATTCCCTGGTGTATTTGACATTAAAATAATAATAAATATATTCTCTTTGGTCTTAGGTCTTTTATGCTATAGGGGCTTATGCGGTCTTTTGGCTTTCCAACACCTTCCTTTCAGTGTAGTCTTGTTTGGCCTCCTCTCCTCTTTTGCTCCTTCTCCACTCCTTCTCCAAAAGACTCAAGAGCACTAGATCTATGAATATCCACACAAGCCATTGCATTAGAGCACGAAGGAGAAAAATGACAATGAGAATGCTTGGCAACTCCTTCCCTAGGATTTTGGGATTTGACACTGCACCAACTTTATAATGGCCTCCTTCGTACCTACATCGGGGACCCCCACTTGAGAAGAGAGCCCACCACCCTTGGGAACCACCCCAGACGGATCCATACCCGATGGTCGATCAAACAATCCATAACCAACTTTGGAAACCCCCCTCCTGCCCTATTGCAAGCTTACGAAGTCCTGGTCCATTAAAAGATCTCCTCCAAAGTCTTGACGTCATCCTTGAAATCTAACAAGACATCCTTCATTCGTCGATGAGAAATATCCAGCATGCTACGCAACATTGAATGCTGCAGAAGGTGGAATATAGGCCATCAAATCTTCCACCTACCGCAACATTCAATGTTGCATAACAGGCTAGATATTGCTCACCTCATTCGTCGACCCCGCAAGCAATTAAATACTCCTATTGAATCTTGCATGGCCCTAACTGTCATCCATTTCCTGCTTTTGTTTGCTAAGCCCTATTGTAGCTCATGAACCCAACTACCTCTACCCTCATAGAACCAGAGCCAAGTCGAGCCACGCACTAGGGGTTTTTACAACATTCGATAACACCATTTACTTGTGGGGAGGGGTTGATCTATACATACATACATACAATAATTGACTTGATGTCATCTTTGTTTAATCAATGGAAATATGAAACATTAATATGATCACAAATTTTGATGCGATGACAGCTAGATTCGTTGAATTCGTAAGCTAAAAGAAATGGAGATTTTGTATTATGTACCAAATTACTAAAAAATTTAATAACTAAAATATAAAAAAATGTGGGATAAGATGGACGTGACGAGTGATGACAAGCTAGGGAAGGTTTCGAAACAGGCGCCTGCCTTTTTCCCAAAACCGTGTTTTCTACGGTATTCTTTTCATGAGAAAAACCACACTTACCACCAGAAAGCACCCGCAAACAAATGAAAAACTAGACTGGATTCCTGACACCCGCCGATAGAATGAATTATGTGTTTGTATCCTATTCAGGTGGTTTTGGTTTTATACAGTAGTGCCTTCCTTGCTTGTTGGTGTTGTGGATAACCTACACAGCTATTTATATACATAACTAGATCTCAAAATCTCCAGTGCTTTCTCAGTCTTCAATTTCACAATTCTACTTGTTGTTCATTTTGTTTGCTATAAATCTAGATCCAAAGAAAGGAAGAAATATGAGTTCTATTACAAAGAGAGCTTCTTGTATGGCGACTGTGGGAGCCATCCAGGGTTTCAGATTCTTCACAGATCAGCGGGCCTTCCATTTCAAGAATCTACTAATAACGCTCAAGTCATTACCTATTTATCTTAATTCATTTGGGATTGCTTCTGCCACTGGCATTGGCGCTGTTGTTGTTGCCCTAAAATCGGCTAGTGCTTCTTCTGCTTCTGAAGCGAATATGAATCCTCAAGAAGCGGCCGCAAAATCAAAGAAAGCAGAATTAAAGGATGAGTCATTGAGATGTGTGATGTATCTCAGCTGCTGGGCTCCAAACTGAAATTGAAATACAGTTCAACTCGGTCAGGATAGAGAGGAATGGGGAAAGGATCGATCACCTGCTGGTGCAGCAGCTTGATGGCCGCCCAACCGCCGGAATATAAGTTGTATATTAAGATTGTAATTTTATGAGTTCAACTAACAAATTGAATGCAATTTTGGTAGTAGAGGTAATGATCTCTTTTTATTTCGATCTCTCGTTTTGAACCTGTGCCATTTCGATTCATTTCACTATTAAACTACATGGCAACTAAGATACTTATGTAACCTCCTCTTCATCCGCTTCCTCTGACCTTCCACAAGTATTGCAATCCCAGGTCGGTAACCACCTGGATTGTTTGTAGGACTGTCTTTTGATCTGATAATTAATATTGTTTTCTAGGTTTCGATTTCTACCCAAATGAATCAAGTTTGCTTGAACCACACAGAAAGCAAATTGCAAGAAATAAATCTGAGAATAACTTCAGGAATTCAGACCATATGATTGAAAGGAAATTCAAGGAGAAATTATACGCAGGGCAAAGGCAACTTCTATCCATCCCATAACCCAATTTACTTCCGTTGATTAGAACCACAAAGGAAGCAAACTCAATACATCCCATAACCCAATTTACAGTATTCAAATTCATCCCCATCTTGATACGAGAGAGTCGAATGAAAACACAATTGACTTTATCGTATGCTTTTGCAAGATCTAACTTCATCACGAAGGGAGGATTTTTTTGGGTCTTAATAGAATGTAATGCTTCATGGACCAAAGCTAATACATTGTGGATTTGTCTTTTGTTTAGAAAACCAAACTATTCCTCCGAGATAATATTGTTGAGAATAGGCTTAAGTCTATTTGCGATGATCTTCGATATCAACTTATATATCAGGTTGCAACAAGAGATGGGCATGTAGTCTTCAAAAGACACAACATCTTGCTTCTTAGGGATCAATACGAGGAAAGTCTCATTTAGGGAATTTAAGACTTTGCCCGAACTCTAAGATTCAAGAACAACCTTGAGCAAGTCTTCTTTGATCAAATTGAAAAATCCCAGGAAGAATTCAACTATGAGACCATTGGAACCCAAGCTTTTACTCTTTTGGAAAGATGTAAGAGTAGATAGGATTTCACCTTTTGAGATCGCCACCTGAAGCGACTAATTCATTTCTTTAGAGAATGAGAGTGGAAAAAGATCAACCACCTTTAAAACTTCCAATATGGGACAACCCACCAGAGCCTTGAAAAGATGAGGTTACAAATTTTTCTCGGCTTAAGCTATTTCAGAATGAGAAGAAGTCGTCACCCCATTTTGATCCTTTATTCCCGAGATGGTGTTCAGGTTTTTTTATGGCTAATATTTTCTGGGCAATGTTGGCCCCACGTGCGTTTAGGGAGACCACAATCATTGGAGAACTTTGACCGAGGCTTTCCCTGCTCTAAGGTCTCAGATGATGGTGGTTTGTTTTCCTTCATTGATATCCTTTTTGGCTTGTACTTATGCTAAGGAAATAAGTGATTTCCTTTCCCCCTAACTACGGGGGGCATTATAAAAGGCTAGACCCCTCAATTGACCTTCCTCCAACCCCATCTTGACTTTCAAACGTAACAAATAATAAGAATTAAGCGAGGTTTTGTAGAAGGGGCTACACGTTGAGTCATCAGATGGAGATAGGGGGGATGAATAGACTGACCCCACCCGGGGAAACTTCTTAGGTTCACTGTCATTAGGGTCCTTATGACGAATAAGGCAAGGTTCTATTACCTATGAAAGGTCCTTTACCTTAAGAGTGGGACAGGAGGAGGGGGGAAGAACATCTTTTGTCAACTCTACATGAGAAGGGCGTTGAAAATCACAAAGGGAAGTTGTCTCAACATGAGCACGAGGGGGAATAGGAGAACACTAAAGAGGAGATTTACTCGACAAAGTGACTGGAGGGCCTTGGAGATAGATCCATCGGTCTCCTTGAACTTTCCGATCTCAGAAAAAAGACCCGAGACTTCATGCGCGTTCGCCTCCTTCATACTTCTGACACCGGGTTTTTTTCCCATGATTTCCTAAAGGGGGGAATTGAGAAGAAGGCTTGCGACATCGCGCCTGCAGATGGTCGACTTCGTGACATCCAAAGAAGCGAAAAAGAACCTACCAATAGTCAATTCGCAACACCCAACTGAACTCTCCGCATACTAGCTCTATTTCATCTAATGTGCCCTCCTTCAGTTCAACTTCCACATGCACCCATGCCCACCTCCTGTTAGTTTTTTTTGTCGCAATTAGGCTCACAACCGAGATACGTCCCTATTGAAATCCCAATTGCAACCAACACCTCCTCTTGCCAAAACACCAGAGGCAGATTCGACAAAATCGCCTAGACTTTAGCATGAGAAAAGGATTTGCGAGCATGGTCAAAACTGATGGCCCATTCCTTGAGCACCAGGCCAGAGGGCCCCCAACCCCACAAACAACTAAATATTTCTCCCAAGTCCTCCTTTGATCGAATTTGAAACAAATCCACCCTCTCGCCAAGGTATGGAATTCCGACCGATAGCCTAAGATTTATGCCTAGTTCTTGTCAAGCTACCCCTGCATAGCCAAATGATTCATCGTATTCCCACAAAATCTCCCAATTGCAGTTTTCCCCGTCATTTCAAGGATGGCCCCTAACTCCACATCCACCTTGATGACCATTTTCTTACGCGATCTTTTGGCTTTCCAACACCTTCCTTTCAATGTGGTCTTCTTTGGCCTCCCCTCCTCTTTTTCTCCTTCTCGAGAAAAGTCGAGAGCACCAAATCTATGAATATCCGCACAAGTCGTTGCATCAGAGCACGAAGGAGAAGAGTGACAATGAGAATGCATGGGAACTCCTTCCCTGGGATTTGGGATTTGAGACTGCACCAACTTCCGAGTGACGAGCAATAACAAGCTTGCTACACAACATTCAATGTTGCGACAACTGGTATATACATCGTTGGATCATCTTGATATATACGTCAGGATATATCCGATGGTGTGTATACCACCTGCCGCAACATTGAATGTTGTGTAGCAGGATGGTTATTGCTCGCCCTCCAGAGTGGCCTCCTTCGTGCCAGCAACAAGGACCCCCACTTGAGAAGAGAGTCTGTTGCCCTCAGGAACCACCCCAGACGGATCCATGCTCGATGGTTGATCGAGCGACCCATAACCAACTTTGGAAACCCCCCTTCTGCTCTGTTGCAAG